>JAOPHQ010002008.1:240000-258092 GCA_030340625.1 Merluccius polli | reverse complement strand
TGTTTTTCTGACTTGTCAGTGTTGGACACCACCAGAAACACATGGCAATGGCCAATCCCCCCCCCCCCCCCCAATAAATCCTAGCAGCACCACCACAGACTTTAAAAGTCACGAAATGTTGTCTTCACATTTTGAAGGGAATCAGTTATGGGTCCATTGTGAGTCACCAGGCAGCCTGAAATGGAGGCTGCTACCTCAGGTTATTTGACTTTGTAGCTTTGTATAAAGTTTATATATTATATACTGCCCGTAAACTTTCTGTGAACTTTATTTTCGATGTCAGCTTCATAACTTCATATAGGAGCACTAAAAAACACAATGTTGCACACAATGTTGACACAGCAATCCTTTTATCTTAAACTTGTGTCCATAGTCACACTCCACGTCTCATGTCCTCCATTTCCATTCAGTCTCCTGGTGCTATGCACAGAGCAGTCGTGGTTCTGCAGCATGAACCCAGATCACAGCTACTGTGTGGTCCCCGAACAGCCGTTTCCAACTGCCTCCTTGCTCAAGAAGCATGGCGTGGATATTGTCTTCCCACGGCTCCCTGTTGGAAGTCTTGTCTCTGCAACGCTAAAGGGATGGCCCAGGTAGGTGTGTGTAGAGAGTATTGTATTCACCGTTCATGGGTTTTGGTTTTCATAATTCATGAATCCAAAAATAGCAAAAAGGCATGTAAGCACTAGCTTAGTGTGAGGAGTTTAAAACATTTAAGAGTTCAGTGTTGTGTGTCTGATACCCTGTCCTTTACTTACAGGTACTGTTACACCCTATTCAGCATCTGGTCTTAAATCCTAACTCTATTCCAAACAATTAAGACACATTTTCAAAACTTGCCTTTTTAGCATGTAGTCTTGGAGAAGATGTTTTTTTTTTTTACCATAATTGTTAAACCTGCAAACAAGGGAATCACAAAACTGTTCTTGGACCCATCAAGCTTTAGTTGAAGATTGACTTGATATGCTATTCACATGGCTTCACACACCAACAAGCCATGGAAGTTTCAAGGCTAGTTGTTTCAAGGTGAAAGTGAGACACAAGTGTATTTTTACCAAGGTAAAACCAACACAAACAAAAAGGGAAGGCCTGCAAACAACTGTGTAGCTACAAAGGCTACACAAGGTTAAAACACCCCCACTCTCCCCTTTTTCTGGCGTGTCATCTGCATTTAGGTGGCCAGCTATCTTGAGCCCCGACCCAGGCACAGGGATTTACTTGAATCAGGATCAGGATGGAGATGTGTCTGGATTCCATGTTGAGTTCCTGGGCAACCCCCACAGCAGATGTTGGGCCAAGGCCCAGTGTGTAGGCATTTACCGACCCATTGCTGCAAAGGTGCTTTTAACATTGACACCCTTTTTTTTTTTTAGCAGTGGCTTATGTTTCAACAACCTATGGCTGCATTCACATTAACACTTTGCACTTCATATGCCAAAAATGTTTTTGCTAACATTTGTCAATTTCTCATCCCTTTAACTGTTCCCACCTGGTTACTAGTTCCTAACAGGTTACTGTCTATTTTTTAGTTGGTGAGGGCACATATGAGTTCTACTGATAGGAAGTCATATGACTTTGCCATTCAGGAAGTTCACCAAATCACAAACATGTCATGTGAGGAAAGACTCCTGTTTTGTCACTTCCAACCAAATGACTGTAAGTTCTTCATAAATTACCTCTAGTTATGTAAAAAATAAGTTATGCAAAAAAAGAAATGCTTAAGAAAGAATTCATACTAAATTCACGATCTTGGTTACACCCTAATGTTGAGTGATTGTAGGTTGTATTACATAGAGAGACATATTCGGTCTCCTGTCTACAGCAAGCTGACTTGCCATCAAGTGTCCATCAACTACAACTAGCCATTCAGCTTACAATCAGTTCATGTGTTGCTTGAAAATCTTTGTGGTCACAATGGTGTCTCACCATCTAAGATAGGATGTTCATAATCCCATGAAAATCTTTTCTAAAAGAAATACTACATAATACATTTTTTTCATATTTTGCTGCAGTATTGATTAAAGCCCATAAGCTGATGTGGGACATAGAGGACCTGATTAAACAGTTCAACTCAGATAGCCGCTCCATTCAGAGACCACACGGCAAGGTATGGATCAGTGATGGAAAGTACTGTACATAAAGGGGCTACAGACGATATATTTAGCCACAAGATGTCGCACTAGAGCACCAGCATCTCAAACCACAACAATTGGGAGTGTTCTTTACCTTCTTAACTCATCTCATGCACGGCGCGTGTGTTATCATGAACGCGTGGCCGGACCGGATACCAAAACAAAGAAAATAGAAGCTCAGATTACAACACACACAGAGGGAGGGTGCCTTCATTCTCTGGTCAGGACGCCATTACTCCACTATATCTCTACATAGTTGTTTGCTGCTATATTAATGTTCAGGATATCGTCTATAGCCCCTTTAAGTACACATTTGAGGTATTGTACTTTACTTGAATATTTAAAATGTTAAATCTCTGAGGTAAATATTGTACCTTTTAATCCAGTACATTTATCTGACAGCTTTAGTTACTTGTTACTTTGCAGATTCATATTAACTAAGGGATAATCCATGACGAGTGTACAATAAGAATCAACGCCGTTATATTTTTATTGATTCGTAAGTGGCCATTGTATAATCAATAAAAATATATGGGTGTTGATTCACATTTTGGGGTAATTCTTTCTCAAAAGTACAACTTTTAGTTTGCACTACCTGTGCCTGTAAAAAAAACAACAGATAACGGGAGAAATATATGGGTATGACTAAGCCTTGGTCTGACTAATGCCTAGTTAACATGAGATTCATATGGAATGCGGACGTTACCTTATTACTCCAGTAAATAGAGATGACCTAGTAACGACATGGCAACATTACCTTATTACTCCAGACGATCTTGGTAACGACTAGGGCTGCACGATATTGGGAAAATATGCGATATGCGATAACATGGTTGAGTACTGCGATGACGATATAACTTGCGATATTTCAATATTTAATGTTTTTCTTCATTCTACTTGCTGCTAGACTATTAAAAAAAGAAATGCATCGTATGCATGCAATGCAACATAACTTTTATTGGGAAAATTGCCCACTTGCCCAAACATTTTCTTATATGGTCAACAAAATTAAGATGAAATAAATAAAAACAATAAAACTGCATAAAGCATTCATAATAAATTTAAATAATAAACATTTTTTTCTGACCACTAATTTGTTGAGCTAAGAAGGTGTTGCAGAATGGGTTCTGAGGCATACATGATGCCATGAAAAACAACATCAAATAACAATAATAAAAACAAAAATACACCATTATGGTGAGTTATTGGCCAAAAAGGCTAGCACAAGGAAACATGTGCAACAATGTAGTTAAACTAAAATACACCTGGGGGGTATTGCACAAAACTAGGATACATAAATCCAGGATAATTGAGTAAGTGCGGCTTGGACTATTCTGCTCGGCGGTATCCTGGCTTATTCGGTTGCACGATTGCCAAGCCAGGATAAATAGGCCCGGCTAAGTCACGTCAGGTGAAGCTAGTTGGGATAAGCGGCATGCTGGAATAGACCTCGCGATCGCTCACAGAATCACCGATCGGAACATCGCGTTTCATACGTCACGGCCGCTGGATACCCGACCCAAGCCCGACGGGACCCGACCCCTCGGGTCCCGTCGGCCGCTGGATACCCGACCCAAGCCCGACGGGACCCGACCCCTCGGGTCCCGTCGGGCTTGGGTCGGGTATCCAGCGGCCGACGGTACCCGACGGGCCGGGTCGGGTTCGGACTCGGTGACGTCTGCGCGATTTGAAATGTGCAATTTAAAACAGCTTATTCTGCATGGTAGCCAATGGGCTGTTTCACATGTTGCAAAGGTTCGATTGTGTGATTAAAATACATTTTATAAATATGACATAAGCGTTGCGCTCATCTGTTTGTTGACATTTCCAAATGCGCTGCAGTTGCGTAATAAAGGCGGACTTTCATAAACACAAACGTAAATGTGTCATAGTATGAAACAATATAGACTTAAACTGTGTTGGCCTGAGTAATAACACTTATTATTGGCCAAAAAGGCTAGCACAAGGAAACATGTGCAACAATTTAGTTAAACTAAAATACACCTGGTCAAACAAACACGACAACGCTCCCTCAACAACTTAAACACCATGTGCTTAAACTGGTGGGGGGCGGGCTTATCGGGCAGCATGACAGCATCGGATTGGTCAAATATAATGTCATTGTGTGTGAATGCGCGAAAAATGTAGGCTTAATTTAATCGCAAATTAAGAAATCTTTGCGGTATGTACATCGCGAGCGTTGATTTCGCGATGACGATAGATTTGCGATATATCGTGCAGCCCTAGTAACGACATGGCAACGTTACCTTATTACTTCAGTAAATAGAGACAATCTTAGTAACGACCTGGCAACGTTACCTTATTACTCCAGTAAATAGAGACAATCTTAGTAACGACCTGGCAATGTTACCTTATTACTCCAGTAAATAGTGACAATCTTAGAAACGACCTGGCAACGTTACCTTATTACGCCAGTAAATAGAGACGATCTTAGAAACGACCTGGCAACGTTACCTTATTACTCCAGTAAATAGAGGCGATCTTAGTAATGACATGGCACCCGAGAAGCTTTCTAAACGTAGTACCATCCGAGTCCGGTCCAAGTTGACAGAACTAACGTTTCGTTCAGCGCATTAATTTTTAGACCGGTCATATGGCTGCTTGCGTCATGGCCGTGGATGTATTGAAAAATAATGCACACCTCTCCAGCCAATCAGAATCGAGTATTCACCCAGGCCATGGTATAATACAAAATATAATCAATAAATAAGTTAATAGTTAGTAATATTATATCAATAAGTCTTTATTGGTCCCCAGGAGGAAATTTACAAGCTGCAAATTAAAAAAAATAAATTACTTTACATACTAAAGTAATTTATAAAATATATATGAATAAATTATTACCTTAAGCGGTGAACACATTAATGCATCAATAAATATAATCCAATATCATAAATCTGCATAATGAGTACTTTTACTTTTGGTACTTTAAGTATAATTTGATGCTAATACTTGTGTACTTTTACTTAAGTTACATTTTCAATGCAGGCATTTTACTTGTACAAGTATTTCTACAGTGTATTACTTTTAAGGGGCTGTAGACAACTTTTCAACTTTTCCCACCCTAGCGTTTCAAAGTGGTATTATTTTTGCGCAGCTGTCGCAAAGACAAACCGAATTGCTTAGCAACCACAAACAACACAAGATGCACATTTGTTTGGAAATCTCAGCAAAAGAAACAATCAACACTTTGGAAATAAGAGAGAAAGAAGCATGTTCACTGAGGAGGTCAAGTGAAATTGGCATCATTGTATTTGGGAACAGGCAAAAGCTATTGTAATGATGTGCATTGCATAGTAATACCATAGTTTGAGTATTGCTTCGCACAAGTATCGGCAGCAGGGGTTGGCGTCGGGGAGGAGGGGGGAGTAGAAGAAAACATTAGGAGGAAAACCGTGAGTTTATTAATTCATTTAGTCTATAATGGAGACTAAAGCAGGTACAAATTATTTAGTGTGTTGAGAAATGTGAACTAGGTTGGTAGCCTGGCTGGTTCGCCTGGCGATTTGCGACATGAGGTTTATTCAGGTAGTATACTCAATGCAAAAACATAGTGTACGCATATATAAGTAGTGTCATCAGTTTGGCTTTACTTCAGTTGTTCCACCCTCTGCCATTTCCACTACTGGGGATAGCTAATCGGGACAGCTACCGTTAGCTACCGGGGTAAACAAAAGCAATTCCTCCTAGTTTGGTTGCACGCGCAATGGTTGATGCATTTTCTTTGTGCCGTAAAGTGAGCCTTCATTTTTCCCGGCAGATCGTACCCGGTGGCAGACAGAGCTGCATAGTGAAAGCGAGGCTTATAGGGAAGCTAAGGGAACCAATCTAAACGCAGATGGTGTCATTATTCTGTAGCCATTACAGTGCAATCAACATTTACTTCACATTGATACGTTAAGCAAAAAAGTCCTTCTTCCACCACTGGTATGGATTATTGACCGGACATATAGGTCTTTGTCTCCCTCCTCCATGTGAAAATGAATTCACTTAGCTGTAATGTTGTGCACCTCGTTCATTACATTGGATGGCTCAAATCCAAATTATAACTGCCTGTTAAAAGTATAAGTTACACTTAAGAGCGTGTGTGTGTGTGTGTGTGTGTGTGTGTGTGTGTGTGTGTGTGTAAATCAGTGTCTGAACTAGCTGGGGATCAAAGTCAGGTTGAGGTGATTTTTATGGAGACCTTTCCGTAGGCAGTTTATATGCACATGAATTCACATAATATATTATGCTGGTTATAGCAGTATCATTTGTGTCACCCTTTTCAGTATCTTACATATCTTAGGCCTATAATTTAATAAATAATATATACATAATTGACATTGGGTACAGAAATGGCTAAGCCAAAACAGGCCATGTGTTGTATGTCAAAACTTACACTAGATGGAGCTCTTAAGTAAGTTCTGCCAACGAATACTTGAATCCTCTTGCTATCAGAACAATGCTAGAAGAACACTGGCAAAATTTGCACAGACATTGTGTCCTCCTGTCTATATCAAATGTATTAGCAGTACGTTTTTTAATTATCAGGGACAATACATCTACATGAGGGGCTTAGATTCCATTCCAGCCCATTTAGGTTCAGCTCCCAGATCAGGTTGGATAAATAAATGTGATTGCAATTGACATTCAGTAATCTGTAAACACCTATTCTATTCTCTCTGTTGCTATTACAGCACCACTTAGAGACCACATTCATATGTTTGAAGGGTATGCTTCGGTACAGCTTGCATTAAAGCTGGTGATGAAATTTGATGGCACAATGGTTAGCACTGTGGCCATGGTTAAAATCCAGTTTTGGGCTATTCTGTGTAGAGTTTGCATCAGTCAATGTATCCGTACTGTAATAATAATACCGTAATACCGCTACCGTAGTGAGTTGAGTGAACATTTCGACATGTCCATTTCTTTCCCTTACTCTCAATTGCACGTTGTTTTTTGTTATTAACTGGATTCAATGATTGGCCGATTGGTTGGTTAATAAATAACAATAATAAATTGTGGTGAGGCATGATGGGCCCTATACATATTACATGCAGGCATGTGAGCCCACAGCGTGGTCCAATGGCACATGTGTTCTCAAAAACAGGACAAGACATCCCGGTTGTGTCAGGGCAGGATAGAGGAGGATGGCGATGCCTTGATCATTGAGGGTTTCAGGTTTGAAAGTGCAGCATGTAGGGAGGAGCTGAGGAGCCCTAGTTTGTAGGCTGGTCCAAGCAACATATAGTATGACTGATGGCTGAGGGACTGATCCAATGAAGAGATCAATAGGTTATGATTGGGACGGGCAAACCAGAGAGCTGCAGTGTAACACAATGTGTGTGTAATGAATTTTGCATGATTTTTTGGTTATTATCTTTTGTTATTTATTACATATTGTTTCCCATAGATTAAATAGTGACATCCATTTAATTAATTTGATGATTACAGTCATATTTGTATTCTGTTTATTTTGCCAGAGTTGTGTGAAGTTATGTATATTTGCATTGGCATTTAAATACTTGAAAATGTCTTAATAGACTTCAGGCTGTTGTGTTATCTTTCTATAAAGATAATAATAATCTCTGTTAATAGAAGTAGTTATGCGTTAACACAAGGCCAATATTGTTCATGCTGTGCATAATGCACCATACCTCTATGGGATTTGTAAATAAAAAAATGAAAAAAAACAAAACAAAAGTGTGCAGAAATCTATTTTCTATCAACAAAGAGTAATGCCGGAACATTTGCTTCAACTTTAAATATGGCACATATCTCGCTAAGTCTCCCTTTTGATCGAGCTCTTTTGTCCACCAAACGTTGCAGTCAGACTGCAGATTTAAGCATTTAAATGCTTAAAAAAACACAAGCGGGTGCCAGAATCTTAAATGGAATGATATAGAGGGTCTTTTGTCATCATGTTTTACAACCAGGGGGATCTCAACAGATGTCAAGATCCTACTTAGTACAATTCCTTTGCATAATACAGTACAGTTTGTTCTGTTTCACCCTCACACAATGGAATCTGTTGGATTTTTAAGCACCATTTTTTACCACCATCATACTGGTCCTGTTTGTACTCTTGCAATGCAGCATCATGGCTATTGGACCAAAGACACCTCTCCGGCTTTCTGTTTGATTACCAGGAGCCGTTGGCGTGGCGATGCGGCCTCCCGCTTGTTTCTTGTTAGTCTCGCCTCTGTTCTCCGTAATCTTCTCCAAAACTCTTGATTGCAAAAAAAAAAGCCTTCACAGCTTGTCCTGCCTTCTCTTTCTCCTTGCTTTCTCTCTCTCTGTATTTACCATATGGGGTTGTAAGAAATCAACATGTACCTGCACAGCACGCTGCCTGCACACCACACAACAAATCCCAATTAATACACTTAATTTCTTTACACAACTTTCCACTGTTAATGTGGTCTTTTTTTTCTCTGGATTTCTTTTAACCTCAATGTTATGTTGGTGCTCCCAGGGCAAGCCAGATTAACTGCGACACACATTACTCTTGTCCTGATGGTGACACCAGTGGAGTGCTACACCCGTGCTTGACATGGCTTGGAACGGTCTGCTGGAGGCCCTTGAAGTCACAGTTTCCGCAGCAACGTGACTAGCAGGTCCTGTCTATGGACACCCCGGTTTTTAATGGAATTTTAAATGTGGTGAAATTGAGAGACAGACGAGCCCTGCCGAGAAGTGGAAAGCAAAGCAGTTGTTTGGTTGTTAAGTGAACAAGCGAGACCTGCTGATAGATTAACAAATGTCAGAGCATCAATACTGCCAATTATAATGTTGGCTGAATGATCCAAGCCAGAGGTTTACCAAGCATCAACATACTAAATGAACATGCATAATATATGCAAATGAGGTCATTATTATGCATGTGCCAGTTGAGTGCACAAATGAAGTGCTTGTTTGCAGTACCCGGGGATGGGTTAGCAAGCGTGAGTGCTATGACAACATATTAGAGAAATAATGGTCACTTGAAAAATCTAATTAGTTTTACATGGGTATCAATTTGGCTGCAGACTGTAGTCTTTACATTTTGAAAAGTCAGTTTGAATTATCATATTTGTTATCCATTTAGAATGTACATCTCAAGATGCAAATTCTGTAGAGAGAATTCATTTTGTACAAATATTACAATCGGGACAGCTACAAATATTACACACACAACAACCAAGGCAAATCTGAGTCATACATGTCTGCACCATACTTGTGTCCTGTAATCAGAGAGATTTTGGAGGTGTTGCCAGCTTGTGATATGCTGCATTGGTGATGACACAAGTTATTCATTGACTGTGCTGATTTGTCATGTTTTTGTCTGCAAAAGTGCTGCATGAATTATTAATGCATTGCAGCCCACGTAATTGGATGTTGATGACAAAAGACTGGACCAAGAAAACTGGAGGGCTGACTATTTCTTTTGGAGGCAATTAATCAGTTGCCTGTTCTACAATCACTCAGTTTGGGAACTTTGAACCTATCCAAACTGAAATAACTCAAGTACTCCTTCACATGATCTCAAAGTACAAGCAGTTTCCTGGCATACATTTCTGGAGAGGCTCTTTTGTGGGGTATTGCTGATTTGTGTCTGCATATGTGCTTGTTCTCTTTTAGTCTGAGCTGTCATCTTCTGTCTATCTAGATTTAGGGCTGGGCTGGTTCATTTTTAGTTTTTCCTGTGCTATTGTAACATTGTCCAAAACATTGTAACACCCAATCTTATATTCTATTCTGATTAAAAAGAACAGAATTATGAACTCTTTTTATTCCATACCAATGACATTTAAACACAAATATTTCATAGGTATATACAGCAAGGATGCAAAAACATTGGTTTTTGCATCCTTGAAACCAAAACACGTTTTGGTTTCATCGTCATAAGTGCAAATGTTGTATTTTGCATGATTTTACATAATTCTACCAGAGAGGGGCAGTAGTTATTTGCTAGTGTTACTCATTGGACTGTGTGCCAGTGAATTTTCCACTTAATTAATAATTATGAATGACGGACACATACATTTAACCCAAATTGGATTTCCAGAGAAGTAGTTTACAGTCATCTTTGTGTTTATGAATTATTGAAGTATTGTAATACATCCATATGTACATTATGAATGTATACGCAGGGCATGTTTAGCACTTGCTTAGCATTTTTTTTGCAGCTATCAATATCCTTTTGGATTTGGTATTCATTGTTACTGGGTCTTCCGGTGGAGGACAAGCGTAGTCTTGGACTCCATAGGACATAAACAAACTATGATATGAACAAAACTACATTATGATGATCCATTAGAGGGGACACACATTCATTCCTTTAATGGGGAGTGACAGATGTTGCACTGTCAAGACTCCTTGACAGTGCAAAATCCTTGACAAAATCCTTGACAGGATATACTTCTGTAGAGAAACACACCTGTTCTGAACTGATGTTCAGATTAGAGTCAGTTTTACAGGAGTTATTTAACCTTTAATCATCCAGACTAGGTTCATGTTCACTTTGCACTTAGTTTTTTTTTCTTCTAATGGCACCCTGCTGTTGGAACACACATGTGTTTTTGGCCCAATCGGGTTTGAAACCCTCAACAAGAGTTTTGTTGTGAGGCATCAGCGCTAACCACCGCCCAGATAATGATCAATGTTTTAACTGGGAGGACCATATATCATCTAACTGTCTACAGGGTCGCTGAACCTCACCGAAAACAAACAAATCAAACTAAGGCTCGGGACCGGCCTCCTTTTCACTCCATCTCAAAACTCTGGACGACCGCGCGAGAACACTGGTCACTGAAAGTCTACTGCCATCAATGGAGCATCAACCAAAGCTGTGATTGATGGCCTGAGAAAACTCAGACGTCTAAAGGAGTTTTAAGCACTGCTTGCCTTGAGGGCTGAAATGGAATTTCTTATTATAAACGAGTTGGGTTGTTTTTTGGGGTGTGTTTTTTTCTCGCCCGGAGACCGGTAAGGACATGATTCCTGTGACCGATATGAGAACACATCCTGACACCCTGTCACAGAGTGACCCAAAGCCATACAGCAAGGGAATTAAGGATTCAATGTCTTTTTAAGATGTAGTGCATACTGCAGCTCAAGTTCTTCCCATCACGTTGCACCGTAGAGATAAATAAAGCAAACAGAGTGTTTATGTTAACACCGCCCACTCTCCATTCACAACATGGCCACAGATAAACCCAAATGGGGGTGAATCGTATCCATGTAAACACGCTCACTGTTGAATGACGGGGGTTGAGTGGTGGGTTTCCATGACGCTGTATGTGCAAAATATGGCCTAAGTGACAAATGCATTGCAGTTGCATTGGTAGATACAGGTTCACTCATTATTTAGATTAACTCTATGGTTTACACTACACTGAAACTGTGCCATCTGATCAACTCTGAATTTGCTATATTGCTAATTGTCATATTTCCATAAACACACATTCATAAATAAATAGATTAGACACAATTTGTCTCTCAATTGCAAACATCCGTGAGTTGGTTAGACTTTACTCCAGAATTGGAGAAACTCCATGGCCTCCATTGTAGGGCCATCATGGGCCCCGGATTTGCTAATCGGCACTCCCGTAGGGGTGTGTTGCACAGTCTGTCATGTGCTGTACACACTTTACATGCACAGTTCCAGCATTACCCTCTTGTGCTCCTCAACAGCGCGCCATGTCCCCACAAGCAAGGCAACATGGCCGTCTGCCTGCCTCTGTTTATTTATTACTGTATGTACAGCACAGCACATGCTCTGCCACACGGGAATGGATTACTGTTGCAAACCAGTCTGAAATGCCAAACAAGAAGAACTTTTACTTTGCCCCGCCACCACCACCACCTCTCCATAGTGCTGCTGAGATTGTTGCATGTGATTAAGGCCAGAGCCTTCGAGGGCCACTGTGTCCCGGGCCGCTGTGTGTGTGTGTGTGTGTGTGTGTGTGTGTTTGTGTGTGTGTGTGTGTGTGTGTGTGTGTTTCTGTGTGGTGTTGGAACACAGACTGCCCCGGGCCTCTGGACTGGATAAGCGGAGCTGCAGCAGGGCATCCAAGGCCTTTCCTTTTGTTTTCCGACTGAGCCAATTAGAGAGAGAGATAGCATCTGCTGTGAAAGGAGGACAATTGCTTGTTGAGCATGTGTGTGTGTGTGTGTGTGTGTGTGTGTGTGAGAGATAGACAGTGCAGTTGCATTTGTTTGTGCACAATCCCATCCGCAGTCTGACCTTGCATGTCTTTGTGTGTGTGCACTCACATGTTTTCAGCGTGTACACCACCGGAGGGAGGTGGCATGTCGGCGTTTTGTATGGTTCTGAATGTGTGCGGAATTAATAAAAAAGAGTTGCATAGAGAGAGCGAGAGGAGTAACACGCCAACTGCGACTGGAAAAACAGGGGCGGTGATGACAGACTATTCCGGATGACGGGACTGGAAGCCGTGTGGCCTCAGCTGCTCTAGTTCAGCTGAGGCAACAGACGGCCGGGCAGCAAATCAGTAGAGAGGCGCCACTAAATTAGAAGAAGAGTCACTGCATTCATTCACAGAGGCAGGCTTGTGTGGAAAAGAAAGAAAGTCACTTGTGTTGAGTGGCAGACTGGCTCCGCTGTGAGTTGGGTGGAACTTTCTGACTGCACAAAGTGCAGTGAGTTTCACAGTTGGTCGCAGAGGCGCAGCACTCCATCTCGGCTCTCCATTGGACCTGGAGGTCATATTCCCCTACCTGCTGTTGTCTCAAATTTAACAGAGTTTGATGTCTCCACTTTTCTGGCAAAAGAGTAAAGAGTTGTACATCTGTGGGTGTGTGTGTGTACGTGCGCTTGTGTATGTGTGTGTGCGTGCGCCTGTGTGTGTGTGTGTCTATATCGATGTGCATGTGTGCATTTCCTTCCTTTTAAACGTGTGTGTGTGTGTGTGAGAGAGAGAGAGAGAGAGAGAGAGAGAGAGAGAGCTTGCACCTCTGACTTGGCCAGCCTGCTCCACCATATGGCCACATTTATCATGTATCTCACTATTCATTAAACCTGCCCTTGCTGGAGTGCAGTAGCACTGCGGGGTTCCTGTATCCCTCATCAGAAAGACTGAGCACCGGTCTGCTGCTAACTCATCTCTGCTTGTCGATCTCTGCTTATATTCCGTGTGCCTACACAGTCCTAAAGGCACTCATTAAGGCGGTATAAATAAACAAGTGCATCTCAACCATGGCTGAAGCGATGAGTTGGTTATTTGACTAAAAATGAATTGCTTCTTATTTTAATAATTGATCATTTGCAGTTCATGTATGTATGTATGTTTAAGGGACCACTGTGCATTCTGATGTGATGAATATTTGTCATTCTTTATTAATCATCACCTTTTTTGTTTAATATCAACTGAATGCAGTACTACTCAATGGAAAGTAATGGTAATACTAGTCTGGCTAACTGGATGTAGGTTGTTGTCATTACCCCGCCCAAGCCTGCCATTGGGCTACTGTAGGAATCGCCCAATGGCAGGCTCTGGGCGGGCTTATACCTTAGCCATCTTCCACTGTTGCTGCATCCTGGGCTTAGCGTCGCCAAGACAATTGTGATTGGTAAAAGAAATACAAACAAGACGGAGCATTTTTTTCCCCTATGCCAGAATGATAGTGAGTAGAGCGAGACCTTTCTCCAGCGCTGTGCTAAAACAAAGTTTGGAGATAGGTTTGGCTATGCGAGACTATGGTAATACTGACCAGTTTCAGCAATCATAACAGCGAGCCACTAGCTTGCATCAGCTTGCTTTGAAAAGGTTTATTCAAAAATGATTTCAGTCCAGCATACCTTAAATGGAGTTGTTAGTGTACTCTCTGTACTAAATCACATGTAAGAAGAGGACTACTTGACTGTCTCTGCCCTCCCCCTCTCCCCAGTCCCCACCATCTTGTTTTGTTATAGTGTGTTTTTACAGTAAAGTAGCCTTTGAGTGTTCTTGTTTTCATACTGCTTTCCTTGTAGGGGGGGACTGGCTCCTTGTCTGTTTTCTCCCTGAGCCCTGCGTGACAGTCTGTCAGGATGACAGCGGCACAGGGACGTCTTCCCAGCGCCCAGACAGGGAGTCGACGGTGTGGGGCGGCAGATGTCAGCGGGAGTGAGATTTCTGTAGTGGTTTCTTGTGGCGTGCGCTTTTCGGTTGCATGTTACCACTAACACGCCAATTCCCCACCCCAGCCCACTACCCTGCATTGCATGCATTCATATGGGCGACTGCGAGTGGGCTTGCCGTGTGGTCTCCCGACACTCTGTCACTTTGCGTTTGCCTGACTGTGTATCACAGTTTCATACGGAGCTCCTCGAAGGGAGCAGTTTCTCAATTTCATTCATCTTCTTTTTTTTCATGCTTATGGCTTAATACTGCTATCTGGCTTACCAGTGCTTCCCCTAGAAATGTTTTCAGCAGCGGTGCTGTTGTGCACCGTATGTCCACGAGCATGCGACGCCGGCCCGTATTCACAATAGCTTAAAAATAATTACCTTAGTATCTTTATAGATAGGATTATTCATGTTTGCCTTATGTGTCTTAAACATTTTCTCAAGCTCAGTGACTAGTCTACATCCTGCCTGTGAGCATTTTATTTAGAAGAGCTCCAGGGCTCTTCTATAGGGGAGTTCAGTGGTGGGGGGCCCATTGATGCTCACACGTATGCAAGTGGCCAGATGCTCTCACAGCCACCGCTGCAACAAACCAACTCTACAAATCCATTCAACAGCTCCACCATCTACAGTCAGACACACACGGCTGCTTATTTACTGCTGAATTACAGCTCAAAACGGCTTGCTGCTCCGGTGTGAGTATTTTGCAGGTTAGGAAAATGTTTACCAATCCGGTGGCGCTCCGATCTCATACCGCATACGGTCCGATAGCCCACCATTAACATTTCAGTCCTGTCTTGTCTCGTCAAGAAAACAAAACACACATTTCGTCATAGTTTTTATTATCAAAGATCTATTTTCAGCTCATCAATGTCTCGTCATGGGAAAAAAACGAAACAAAATTAACCCTGGCTAGCCCCCTTCACTTTTCCAGTAGTTGGGGAAACAACATACAAGACTTTTCTTGGTCTTGAGAAGCCGCAGCATTAATTAACTGACACACTGTAGCCTATACTGTACATTTACTGCGAGATTGACAATCTACTGCTAACCTTCCCCTCTGCACCGCTCACATTCACCATACCTTTTCTGCTGCTTACTTTGTCGCTCAACCACTCACTCGCTCCGTTACGTCTTATTCCATAAGAAGCTACGCTATGTAGATGTTGTTTGAAGAATGAGGAGAGGGAGGCTTTTAGAAGCGGCGCTCATAATTCTGGGAGGATTTCATGAATGAACATAGGGGAAACACCTGTTGTTCCTGTTTACCTGGTTTTGATCATGCCGTGCTTTGATCAAATCCAATGCACAGCCATAATTGTCATTGACAAGGCTCAGTCTATGGAGTTTAATTTCACTCCGAGGTACTTTTTGTTACTGAAAAAATGTATTTGTAAGATTTGTGAACTTGTAGGTTGGTATTTCTAGTCGCAGAAAATATGTGTAAGACTGAATCGGTTTGCAGATCTGTAACGTGATTCTCACATGTTAATTACTTTAAGAATAAATACACAACCACAAATACAATGCACTATACACTGTCAACAAATACAAGAATATTTGTGATTGTCATTTTTATTTGAATACATTACAACTTAATTTTGATAGAAGTGTGCATGCAACTCATTGATTATATGTATATATATATACGTATACTGTATATACATATTGTGAAGACATTTGACGAAAAACAGATGTTCCAATTCGAGACCGACTGATATGGAGTTTAATTTTACTTTATACCATGGTCGGCGTGAATACTCGATTCTGATTGGCTGGCGGGTGTAGGTTAAAAAGTGTTAATGTACACCTAGGAAAGACGTTCGGGTCAAATTGCCTGATTACAGTTAGATTACTGCGCTGGCTCAAACGCTAGATGGTAACCATGGCAACGGAGAGGGAATACTCGATTCTGATTGGCTGCTGCAGGGTGGCCATTAATCCCTGCTATATGCAGAGCTAGCTCTGGCTATATGGACACCTACTAAGTACTTCCAGTCAAATTGTCTGTTCAGCCTTCAAAACGAGAGCTGGTAAATTGTGAAAAATGCATTAAACTGTAATCAGAAAAGGCGGTTATATGCTATAGACCCTATAGTATCTGTGGTATAAAGGCTGGACACATTTCAAATTATAAATATGTACACTTTATGTTGAAATTATAGACCGTCGGATTCCCATTGAAACGAATGGCGCGGTGATTAGTCGTCAAAACGACAGCTGGTAAATTGTGAAAAATGCATTAAACTGTAATCAGAAAACGCGGTGATATGCTATAGACCCTGTAGTATCTGTGGTGTAAAGGCTGGGACACATTTCAAATTATAAATATGTACACTTTATGTTGAAAGCATAGGCCGTCGCGATTCCCGATGTACAATGCATTACGTCAGCTCTGTGGCTCATAGCTGAGCGGACTAGAATACCTCCCGTTGCCGAGTCGTATCTAAGGTCCGTCCTATTTACTGGAGGAGTGAACAACGTTTCCGTTGCATAAGAACCTTACGGGAGGGTAATGATTGTTCCAGGTATTAGTCAGGCGTTACTAGGGAAGCCAAATTATGGCTTGTGAACAACTTTGTGAACAACTTTATATTTTGATTGTAAAACGCATGCAAATATTAATTAATGGTCTTAATTTATTTTCTTTGGCAAGTGACCATGGTATAAGCGGGATAATGCCCTTCGTGAACCGTCCTCCGCTTCGCGTCGGACGGTTCACGCCTCCGCGTCGTCCATTAACTTCTGATAATGGACACCTCGTCGGGCATTATCCCTTACTTAAAGCATTGTTAGTGTAGTCAGAATTTTTGTAACTGAATAAACATTTGTAAACTTGTAGGTTGGTATTTGTACTTTGTACAGAAAACATTTGTAAATCTGTGAATGGGTTTGCAAATCTCCAACGTAATTTTATGTGTAAATGTATTTAAGTATACACATACCCCTGTAAACTTGCACAATACACTTTCTCCAAATACAACAATATTTGTGATTGTGTCATTTGTATTTGAAAAAGTTAAATCTTATTTTTTATAAAATTGTGCACACAACTCATTGATTACAGCTCAATCTGGTCCTGCGAGTGTCAAATATTCCCTACAAATACTTTTGGCACAAATTACACGTCGGGCACTCGTAGAAATAATCTGCAAATACACTCTGAAGAATCTACGCTCGGTTCCAGCTGTAGTCCCCCAGTTGCAGATCGTGTAGTCTGGCTTACTGGATGTAGGTTGTTGGTTTAAGCCTGCCCAAGGTGGTGCCCGATGTTGAAAATGTTTTCTGACATGGCCATCGTCAGTTGGAGTTGATTTAGCACAGTGCCAAATCAGCGGAGTTGATTTGGCACCACTGACATTGACTTGACCAATGTACTGATCCATTCTACTACAGACAAGCTTCTGTGATCTTAACTAGTGGTTTTAACCAGCGGGTTTTACATGGCCTCAGTATCAGACTTGTCTATAGTGGCAATATGAATAAAACTGTCAATACCTTTCGATTCGAGAGAGGAAGGGTGCTACCTCTAGGTGAAGGAGAATGTATACAAATGCCTTTTAAATCAACTAGTAATAAAGCAAAGAAGACTATAATTTGTGATATTATTAGGATACATTTTTCCACAACATTGAAACATTTTGTATATATTAAAACATTTGGTAACGCTTTATATTAAGGTCCTTGTAATAACCATTACTTAATAGGTAATAAGGCCCTTGTAAGTCCTTACAAGATGCTTATTAACATTATTGTGTGTTAATAAGCCTATATAAGTGTTAATAATGGCATTATAATACAGTTAATAGCAGGCTATAACACATTTATAAGCGCTTATAAGAAAC
>JAOPHQ010002008.1:175000-237500 GCA_030340625.1 Merluccius polli | reverse complement strand
ATCCTATAGACTCCTTTTTTTCCTTGAGATTTTTAACACCAGAAAAGCAATTTGCGTGGAGTAATTAACAGACTGAATTAATCACATTTAACCAAATGTGTCCTAATAGAATCTGTTCTTATACCAAGCACGGAAACCATTGTGTCAGTTAAGTGAGGGACCAAAGTTTGTTGTGCTTATTCAGTTGTTGTCACCCAGTTTGGCAAAGCAGTGGACTGCAGTGACTGCTGCAGTGCCAATGCAGAGCTGAGGGTGGTTAAATGCAGGGTGCATTACCTCTAGTTTGATCGCCTTAGCAAACAGTCGACGTGGAATACAGTCACTGCATATGTTTAATACTAGCCAATGTATTAAAGGCATACATTGAATTACTTCATGCATACACCTTTAGAATAAGATATGAATATACCGATAGTTACGTGTGGTTGATTTATTGCAAATGGCTGTCTGTACAATGCTATTTTTCACCTCTTTGTCACTATTGGATATCATGTGCCATGTTTAGACTCCAGATAATTGGATTGCTAAGGATTTCTATAATGCCATATACAGCATAGAGGGCAGGTGAAGAACGTGCCAGGGCAGCTGTGTCACTGGACGAGCATGTGTGGAGCCACATAAAGAGGGAAGGAGGGGACCATGACCTTGGTAAGGCATTAATGAAGGTGTCGGTCATATGTTATCTTTGACGACAAAAATGGCCATTATGACTGCCTGCTCGGAGGGAAAACCTGATATAGGTCGTGGATGAGTCCTTGAAAGTGATAAACCAATTAAATAATGTGGTGTGTGCGTGTGCGTGTGCGTGTGTTTTTTGTGTGTGTAGGAAGGGGGTTTTGACACACAGGAATGTCCCTGCACTCTGTTTCTCGATCAGTGGAAATACCCCTGATACCTGATGCGCCGCACTACATGTAACACACACACGCATGCGTGACCACTGTCACACAGGCTAACACTGTCCTTGTCCTGTCCATGTCATTCAATGAAAATAACAGATTGTATTGACCCGTATTACATTGGGGTGGGCCCATTTGTGCTTGTCAAAATTACAACATTGTTCACAAATCTCCAAAACACAGTACTGGAAAATTACCCATAGATCCTGCGTTGATCTGTAACAAGAGCCTGCTAGAGTTGCTAGTGGAGGTCTTATTGCCCAACTGTGTGGAGGTCTTATTGCCCAACTAACAATTACAATTTGGTGAAGGTCTACTTCATTTGTACCCTTCCAAGAATATACAAACTATATATTGAGCAGCGATAACCGCTCTGCTATATTCATAGAATACAAGGCTACCTGATCTGAACTGCACCATCCATACTGCGCACCTGTTATGTCTAGCTCCTTGCCATGCTAGCATCACCGAAGTGTCAAATATGATCAAAATAGATTTAAAACATATTCTGTATGACCACATTTTAATTATGTAAATATCTGTAAGGAAATAACAATATAATTACTGAGTGAATAAAGACTTTAAAGTGTAAAGTATTGCACTGCAGGGCAATGTTTAGCATATCTATGTAATGCCTGATTGTGAAGAACACAAGGATAAACTAATATCACTCACCCCTATGTGAAGGCATGCAATCATGACAAGTTGTCAGAACATCTGGGTTAAAGAAACAGAATCCTCGTGGCTATTGCGACAAAACTAACTCATACTGTATATATAACAGACTAGAGTCTACAGTACACCTTTTTCCCAATCCCCATCACCACTCCTGTGGCAATTATTGAGTTGATTGTTAAATCCTTCCACTGCAGGGAGACCCTAATAGCACACCTTCCATATGTCTTCCACATTTCTGCAGCTGTCTGCTCTCAAGTCTCAGTGTGAAGAAGAATTGTATGAATGGGAGTTACTGAAGTTACTAGCGTTCACTGAGGGCTTTTGTGATGGTGACATCCAGGGCATCTTGGTCCGTCTTGGTTCTTCCTTTCCTAGCTGCCTTTCTTTCAAAAACAACTGGTTAGTGTGACATTGAAGCCTCACTACTTTGTCAAATCAAGTATTTACTGAGACCATGTGTTTGGCCACCATGGACCTCACCTCCATGTTGTAATCTTCTCAAGCGTTGGATCTCCACCCCTCCACTTAACTCAGGACCTTGATCATGGTTTTCTGCTTCTAACCCCACCATGGGGAGTCCCACTCAGTCTTGTACGATATTCCTCACAATCAAAAAGCACTTTGATCTTTCAAGTCATTTTGTGATTTGTGAGGCTTCACTCCATTTTCCCAGTTGCGTCATTAACATTAACTTCAACATCCCTTCATTTAATTAGTCAGTAGAATTCTGAATTATAGGATTTGATAGCTACCTGCAAACTGGCAGGAAAAAAACAGTCAAGGGGATAATAATAATAATAATAATAATAATAATAATAATAATAATAATAATAATAATAGTTTCAGTTTCAACAAGTAGGGCTTGATCACCTGATTAAGGTTGAAGGGGGTTTGTCTTTTTTTGTTAATCTCCACCCAATGGGACATAACAAGGCAAATAGGACAATACGGATCTAGTAAACACTGGTTTAAGTTTTCTTCCCCCCATATCGGTTTTCTTCTCCGTCTTTGTATCAGTGTTTTAATGTGTGTCAGACAATGCAACGCCTTGCTTTTGTTCATTTACTGTGATGTTCCAAGTGGTCGGTACCCTTGTATTCTGCCCTCAAAGGGCTAATAAGCTGCGTGTTTTCTATAGGCCAGTGCTGGATGTCAGTGGAGCGTTGTGTCTAGCACCATGTTATTCTACAGGGTGGGCTAATTGTCTCCGGGCCGTCTATCTCCCCCTCTTCCTCTCCGGTTGCAGTTGGACGCAGCTCTGCTACATGATGCAGCCATAGGGTCCTGGGAGGACTCTAATGAAGAGTTATGAGAGGCTGGGAGAGGCCTCTTGGCGAGAGAGAGAGAGAGAGAGAGAGAGAGAGGCAAAATGAGAGAAGACAGGGTGTGGGGTTGGGCATGGGGCGGGGCAATGCGAGGGAAGGTCAAGTGAGGAAGAGTTGTAAACAAAACGAATGAGTGATGAGATGGACGAAGAGCAAAGAAAAGCGTTGCATCAGCCGTGGGAAGGATAGAGACAAGCAACATATTCTTGGAGGCTTGCACAGGGTGTGCCAAGAGGCACAATGTCTGCAGCGCAAAAACATTTGTTTCACTACAGTCTCATAGCCATCTTAAGTTATGTTGTTCCAAAGCAAATGCCCATGCATGCAAATGTATAAATGATGGGGGGCTTGCTCCTAGCTTAGAGGAGAGATCGGAGTTCTTTAATTGGGTGATGTCATTTTGAAATGTGAACCAAAATGTTTTTGTCTTGTCTTGTCTTGTTTTTGTTTGCATTTTTCATATTTCATATTGAACATGAAGGTTGTAGGCTTTTGTCTTTGTCTTGTCTTGTTTTTGTTTGCATTTTTCATATTTCATATTGAACATGAAGGTTGTAGGCTTGCTTGCCAGTTTTGCTGCGGTCAAAATGCTAACATGAGTAATCATTGGATCATGTGTCAAGTGTTGACATTACTTTTGGCTCACGGCTGGACCTCTGTCCGCAATCCATTAGGCCGCTTGATCAAATTCGGCCATCTCCTGTGGTACTTAACATCTGGGTGGTGAAAGGTGTGCAGTCACTTATGCTTTATAGACTTATACCACCATCTTCCTGAATACTTGATTCTGATTGGTCAATAGCGTTTCAAGGGTGTGCATTATTTTTCAATAACGGGACACCTCTACATATTAAACATTTCAAATCAATGCGCTATGAATCCAACATTAAAATCCAACAACAAAAACATCCAACGTTCAAATAGAACTACGACCAAATGAGTTGATGATGATGTTGTGATTTGAGCATATTGATAAATGCTTGACCTGTGTGGGTCCCTGGATTGTTTAAGTCTGTTGTTTTGTGTTAATGCTGGAAAAAAGGTTGGACACTCTACATTGTATTTTTGTTCTTAATTTTACGGTACATTTTTAACAGATAAAAAATGTGCGAGTAATGTGCAATTAATTGCGATTAACTATGGACAATCATGTGATTAATCACGACTAAATATTTCAATCGATTGTGTCACAGCCCAGGCTCAATGGACTGGACAAAAAGGGAGACCACACGGTTCAAATGAATACAAAACATTTATTGACCCTAAATAAGTACATTAACCATATATAATAAGGGTGTAAATCTGTAACATCAGTAGTGAATGCATTGCATGGAAGTATGATGTGGGGGTGTTATGGTAAAGAAAAGAACCAAAAAGGAGCATTAGGAGAGAGAGAGTGAGCGAGAGTGAGCAGCCATTTTAAATAACCTGGGATCTACCCATCCCAGGTGTCCCAAATCAGCATCAGGGACACTCTCAATCAGCTGTAAAGGCCAGTTCAGATCAATGATTTGCAACGGTTTTAGAAAGTTGCAGCGGTGTGAACTGGTTGCTGCAGAGTGTGTGAATCCGTCGCCCTGGGGTTTCTAAAGACCTCCCTCATCCAATCACCAAGCGCAGTTTTAGTTTTAGGATGTAGCTTTTTCTCTTCAGCCAAGCAACAGCACAAATACACTTTCTTTCAAAGAAAGGAGCATGATGGACCACAACATTAAAATTACTTGTTTGCCAAAAAACAAAATTCAGCAACGGTAATGTGAAGAAACCCGCTCGCTTCAGCCACTCTAGTTGGAAATGTGCTCCAGTTCCGGGGTTTACCACAGACGGCCACACGGGAGCTGGGAGAAAAGCATTGCCGCTAGAGTTCAGGTGTACAGTGTTTATTAAAAGTATGTTATAAGCTTTATATCACGTCCCGACATTTCTGCTTTAAATCTGAACCTATGCGTTGGACAAACTTATTTCGTCCCTCACCATTTGCTGGAAAGTGCAGCGTTATCATTAATTGAGTCTTTCTCCAGGTGAAATATAGTCCCTGTGGTGTTTTGTTTTTGGATGAGTGAGCCGGTGCATTGCCAGCTTCCAACTCCCGGCATAACATTATTAACACCCGGTCTCTACCGCTGCAATAGCCACGTATGACTTCACATCGCTGCTCGTTGCAATGATGTGAACAGTCCAGCTTCAGAACATTATCTTGTCATTCTTTTGCAAGTGGTTGCCAGTTGCGTCCAGTCCTGTTGCGAATCATTGATCTGTACAGGCCTTAACAGAAACTCAAACAGGAAGTACGCAACAGCTTGGGAAGTCACAATTGACGATCAATAAGTTTTCTTTTTGCATATATATATATGCAAAAAGAAAACTTATCGATCGTTTCTCTCCGAATTCCCCAACCAAACCATTGTGAGGGAAGAATTTTTGCAAAAGCTCCACTTGAACCTGTTTTGAGAAAAGTTGACCACATTTTTTTTTTATTGTTTAAAGGGGGGCCCCATGGCCATCACTTGTACCACTAATAGCTAGAAATGGCCCTGACCCCTGTGTACAGGGGGGTTTGATCTCCAGAATCGATTTTGTTTCCCACACTGGAAATAACTATTTTTTAACTCTTTTTGTTGAAATTATTTATGCCATGCTATGTCAAGTCATACGCACATGGACAAAATGGTGGCATCCGTCTACCCGGATCCCAGATATATCCATGTGACAAAAACTGTCCACGTCCCATCATTCTCTCTCCATTGTGTTGAGATCACGCACACATGCATGAAGGAACATCTCTCCCTCTCCCTGGGATTTCAATCATTCCGCTATATGAATGACACAGGGCTCCTTCCACCAATAGGGTTGCAGAATGCCGGGGATGGGGTCGTGCCCTGGGAGGCTGGCAGGGGCTGCGTCAGGGCCACATTCACTAGAGAAACCTTTCTGTCTTGGTCTTCTCATCATTCTGCCTTCCCTCTGGTTTTTAAATGTCAGCTGGCCTGAGAGAGAGAGAGAGAGAGAGAGAGAGAGAGAGACTGACTACTGGGGAATAAAAAGGCATTCTTGAGAGAGGCTACATGGTGACACACTTCTCCTATTGAATTTGATGAGCTATTGAAAAGCCGGCTGACATTTCACAATAATATGTGGTATAGCTCCAGAATTTAGTGAGATGAAACGTTATTCATAAATATGTGATGCCTGGCATTTATTGATGTTTGTTCGTAAGGCCTACTGTCAAATTATTTGCGCTTTACTTCTTGCATTGCTGTTTATTTATTTTGTCGTTTATATGTATATAAATATATATATGTCGTTCATATATATTACTGACAAAGCAGTAAACCTTGAATGAGATAATAATGCTATTAAACCCACATTACTGAGCCCAGGTTAGATTGCAATTCACATTGAATAGCTGTATATACCATCGTATGCAAAATGTTTTTGCTCAAATCTTCTGATCTTGGTCGACCAGTCTATACATTTTGCACGTACATTTTGTCTAACAAGTTTTTTAATTGACGGAAACCCCCCCCCCCCAAAAAAACCCAACAACAACACATGCATGCACTATACATGCACTCATCAGGTGAATACATCGAGACAATCAGGTGATTGGGGCGAAATCAGTGTGGCTGATGGAGAACAGCATGGGACTATCACCAAAGGCACTTGATCATTGTCAACACCCCGTCACTCCTTTTTATTTCTCTCTCTCTATTTTTCATAACCCCTTTTCACCATCTTCCCCATGTGTTCTGGGTCTCTCTCTCCAGCCATCCCAAGAAGAGCGTTCTATTTTCCTTTCATGTCCCCAGTGCGGGGCGCGCGCTCCCCACTGAAAGGATTGCAGATTAGCACCATTCTTGTAAGGATAATTGTTGCAGCTGCAACGGTGGCGGTGGCGTCCGCCACATCTGAAGTCCTCCTTTTCTCCTCCTCCTCCTCCTCCTCATCTCTGGAGAGCCACTTTGGCTGTTCGTCGCATTTCTGTCTCCTCAGATCAACGCAGCTGGAGAAAACAGAGCGGGGTCCATTTTGTTCTGTCGGGGGCTCTGGACACTCATGGTGTCAGTTTGCTTTTCTTGGTCTGATGGGGATACAATCACACAGCTATTGTGCTCGGAGACCTGAGCGAACTCTGGGTGAAGTCCATTACACAATAACTGTCTAAGGTGTCACGCAGGTCGGAATAACGATGAAACCACGGGAAGAGAGGAGCCCGCCAACCCTTGTTGTGAAGTGGTTTTCAATGGTGAGGTGTCAGATATCAGTCCATAGAGTTGAAGTGCTAGCCGTGAATACAGAGGACGATCTTCAAGTCCACGTGTTACTGGGTCTCTCCCCAGGTGCAGTGCAGTCAAAATGTCGCTCTTTCTCTTTGCACCTTTATTTCACTCCTGCCTTTCATTCCATATAGTGCCTCTCTGGGAGAAACTGCCTGATGATATAAGATGTACCACAACTGTCTCGTCTTTTAAAAGCAAGCTAAAGACCTACCTGTTCTCTCTACTCAGGCCTATGGCTAGCTAGTGCCTTTGTTTATTTGTTAATTTATAGGCTACATCTCTCTGTCTGTCACTTTCTTCTCTTTGGGTGTATGTGAGTGGGTGTGTTGCATGGACATATGTCTGGGTATGTGTGTGTGGGTGGGTGGGTGGGGTGGGGATGAATATATATATGAGTAATATATATTCATATATATGTATTTAAATATGTATTATTTATTTTGGTTCATATGTGTTGTGTAAAGCACATTGAGATTACTTTGCTATAAAAAAATGAAATTAATAAATGTCGATTGATTGATTTTATTGTAATTCTTTGTTAAACATATGAGTCTACTCTATTGTGCCCCCTTCCCTCCGCTAAAGCATTTTCTTAAGGCGACACCCACTTGACCAAGCTGAAATCAGTGAACTCGATGCTATGGCCATGTACTTTGGTCAAAACTAATTGGATCTCAGAGTGCCGAGTGGTCCACCAACAGTGGCAGTATTCATCCAACATCACAACCGTAGGAGCAATTGTCACAATTTACCAGTTTATGGATGTCCTACTTTCAGCCGTGTAACCAATAAACTTGGCATCAGGATGTGAGGGAGCGTTTTGTGGCCTTGCCAATCCTTGCTTGTGTTCTGTGCTTGGTGGGCAACACATATTTGTGTGTGTATTGGTCATGGTAAAATGCTGTTGGCTTTTACAACGCAACACTTGACTGAAACGTCTAATGAAGAGGGTGTTGAAAGCAGGGAAAATTAAGAAAAAGCAGTGAGATGTGAAAAAAAGGACATGAAGGGACGGAAGTAAAGACAAAACTGGCAGGGAGGAAAAGAGATTGATCTAATGGAAAGACAAGCGGTGAGTTACATTGAGTGGAATGGGAACACATGGCGAGAGGTTAAAGAGGAGAGAACGATGACTGCAGCATAAGTGGAGAAGGTGGGAGAAGAAGGAGCCTTGAGACCTCACAGAAGACTTCCTCCTCAGAACTTGGAACAGCCTCTCTTTGCCTCTTTTCTTCCTCGCCTCCTCCAGTTTTTCTTTGTTTTGTTTTTTTGTTGCTGAAACTGCTCGTCTAAAAGTGCTTGTGCTTGAAAGGTGCACACACACACACACACACACACACACACACACACACACACACACACACACACACACACACAGGCACAGGCACTTCATTACCAGCATGCAGACAGTACATGCTTGCCAAGTGATTCTCTTCTGCTCTCCCTTCCTCTCCTCTCCCCTGGCTTTTCAAAAACTTAATTACAACGATAATTTGGTGTTTGTTTGTTTGAGTCATTATTCCATTCTGTAAGCGCCAAACGTCTAATGAAAACACAGACACAGCAGTTATAGAGGTGGCAGGGCTAATCTTATACCACACACACACGCATGCACGCGCGTGCACACACACACACAGGTATAACAGAGAACAAACCGCTTTCTAATGTTCCAGGATGCCAAATAATAGCAATTGCTAAATATGTTGTTTTGTATCTCTTTCAGAGAGAGTGACTGAGTGACAAAGAATTAGAGCGAGGGACAAATAATTAAATGCCTGCTTTTCATGCTTTATTGTCTCTAATTGCACACTATTACAGACCAAATATAGACAAACTAAAGACACTACATTAAGACAGTGTAATCCCAAAGAGGGTCAGCAGGCTATAGAAAATCCCTTGCCGTTAATTGCACCTCTTAGAGTTTTATGTTTAGTTTTTCACAGTAGTTTAGGCTTTTTTAACAATGCGTGGTGGATTCAAAAGAGGAGGCTGAACAAGCCTCTTGTAGCCTCTTATTTTGCTATGAAAAAAGCAATTGAGAAAGCGTAAAAAGTAATTGATAAGAACGGAGAGACTGCATACCTAGATTTATAAATCTGTAACTGTACAGAGAAGTCACTGTACATCAAATGGATAAACACAAAGCTTGTAGGTATGGCCAATATGGCAACCTGCTAGATCAAAAGCAGAATACATCTTTTTCAATGAGAGGAGAGGTCAGTTTTTCCATCTCTAATAGTCTAATTCCAGAAATGTGTTTTGTAAATGTAGCCATGTAAAACCCCTTTACATGGTAATATATATATTTATAAAAATAAAACACTTCTGATTGCTTTGACTTTTACCATTTTGCATTTCTTGTCTGTGTTTTAAAGTAATTTAACAGCTTGACAAACAGTTGACTAACAGTTGGCCGAAGTGGGGGCTTCCAGTGAAAGAAAAGACATTAGCCAGGACCCCCACACAAGATAAATTGTGGACTTAACATTTTATAAAGTACTACTCAGTCTTTGGGACCCAGAAGAGCCATTTGACTATGGCTGTGACAACCCCCACCCTCTCCCCGCCCTGCCCCCTCCACCCCCCACTTTATTCTTGCAAAAATATAATAAATAATTTGAGCGCAGTTAAATGGCTGTATAAATGTCAGCTGACGCAAGGGGCAAACTCCATTTAAAAAGTGTGTCTGGAAGATATATCTACGTATTACAAAGTTTTAAATGCACTCCTTTTTCCAGGCTAGTGTGTCGTGTGGTGGTATTCCGGTACTGTGTCATCACCAGATGAGTGAACATGGGCTGTCAAGCTTAAACTAAGCAACCTGATCGGAAGAAGTGTTGGAAGCATTTTAGATTAACAAGATATTTCAAAAAGTTCAGTCTTCAAACAGATGAATAAATATTGAAGTTGGGTTTTTGTTTTTTTTCAGGTGATGATGCGGTAGGATAAGTTAAGGAGCGGTTGATTATTCTTTAGTGTTCATTTTGAATAAAAACAAATTATGCAGGGGACTTGTGAATTTAAATAAAAGTCGTCAGGTGGGAGTCAATTAAAATAATTGAGTGTGGAGTAGACCCTTGAAGTATGCATCATGGTATCAATAAACGAACAAACAGAACACGCCACATCGTTAGCTAATCATCTCCATGCTCTGGAAAGAGAATGGATAGCATGCTGACACACACACACGGCTGTTTTTGTATTTATTAAAGGGATTTGTGCAGATCTTTGCTTTTATTGACATGTTTGTGTTTTCTGTTTGGTGCTTTCAGGAACCTTGCTGTTTGTATTCATTTACCAACATCTTTGTATGTTTTTTGCATGTGGAACGTGTCTGACGGCTGCAGCGTGGGTGAAAGCCCAAAGACTCCACTTAGTGGGACAATAAAGTTCATCTTGAATCTTGAATCTTATGAAAACACTAAAAAGCAACAAACCATCCAAGGAACATAATGAGCAACAACTTGTAGCCACCACTTACCACACAGTAACAAACCACGACTGCGAATTTCAGGCTAGACATGACGATCTCTGAGAGCACTTTCCATTCTCAATGGAATTGTTCTCTATCAACCTTTCTAAATTGGCAAGAAGTGACATTGTATATAATAGTCACATCCATGACTCAATTTGGATCCACTGCATGTATTTACCAATACAATTTCCATAACCCCTTTTTTTTTAGAAGAGGTTTAACGACTTCCCAGCAGTCATCACACACATTCAGTGGGTTTTTTTGTTCGTGTTTTACACAATTGCACGTACATTTGGCTCTAACAACAATCCAAACATTGCTGTTTTTACTGTTGAGCACAGTTTTGTTTTGTCAATTGTTTTCAAGATCGGTTTGTTTTGATCCTTCAGAATTGTGACCTTGGGTTTTCTCTTCTATTGCTTTTTTTTTTTCTCTTCTATTTCTATTGCAATAAGCGCAATACATCGGTTAGTTTTTTAACTCCGCTGTATAGCCCACAGTGTGTTCCTTTGTCATACGTAGTCAGAACAGACAGCATTTGTCTGCATATATTTTAGTGGACTATGCACAAAGCGCTCAGAACCACACCATAACACCCCTTTTTTTGTTCCCAGACAAACCAAGATAATGGATTCTGCACACTGCATTGCTAGCCGTCTGCTGCATAACATGAAATTATGACAGCAGTGTCCTGTTTATGAGTTTTATCCTCGTGCGAGGGCTGATTCAACAAAGCCAATTGTGGAATTTCCCACACGGCTGTTGCCATCAGTTACATTTAAAAAAAGTCCCCTTGATGCAGGCGGACACAGCATGCAACTGTAGATTTATGGCGTGTTAACAGCATTTTCTTTTTGTTAATAGCCTCATGTTAACCAATTTGGCCGCCGTGCTATAGGCTACCTACTCTGTTCCATATTATCAGTCCTATTGGCTGGCAAAATGATGGGCTGTGGCCCTGGACTCAAAAAGGTTTATCTTGTGATATACTTAATTGGAAGCGTGTGTAGAAAAGTGCATGGACACACAACCGCACACAACCACGCACCCATGCACGTGCTTTTCGTTGCTCACAGAGCCATAAAAGCATAAACTGCATTGCAGGTGCAGCAGTGTTGAATAATGGGGCGTGGGAGAGGAGTGTATACCGTACGGCTGTTAGCTTAAAGACTCCCATGGCGACCGGTCCTCTGGCGCCGCCCACATTTTTCTCATTGAAACAAATCAGACTGCGGCTAAGCTAAGTTACAATAAACAACACTGTAACAAATAGCTTCATCGGTGACCCCACTTTGGAAGATTTGTATTATCCTGACACAAGGTTGGCCATGCACTGGAGAGCACAGATCGTTCTTTTTGGACTTTATAGGCAAGAGTATTTCCTACGTGTTGATTTTCTGACAGAGAAATACACCTGGAGCTATTTCAGGCCACACAAAGTCCATGAGAGAGTGGGTTCCATTGGAGGCTGCCAGGGAAGCTAGGTTCTCTTCACTCCTTCACAAAAGAGTCTCCATCCATTTTACACTCACGCACAACTTATGCATCTGGAAGATTTCGGCTAAAACCCTTTTAAAGCGGACCAAATCAAAACTCTTGGCCTGGGAGCTCAATAATAACATGTATGTAATGTATATGTGCGTAATTATATACATGGGAGCGTTAATGCATGCCACCAATTCCATGGAAAGCTTTTGCTGAACAAGCAATAACACGAGAAGAAAGTTAAACAAATGACAGACTCCGTAATTTAATATCTTTTGTGTGATGTGTGAAAGACATTAAGTAGATTTTCTGGAAAGTTTGAGGCTATCATGCCGTGATTTTGACCCATTTGCGCTCAGATGGCTAAAAACATGTCAGAGATTATTAGTGTATGACAAGTGAAAGTCTAGACAAGCAGACTAAACGCTGCGAAAACAGAAAGCCATTCAGTTCAGCAGAGTGACTGTACCTCTCATTTGGACTGGCTGTCACACTCATTCTCGATAATATGTTTAGAATGACATTGAGGCGCTCTTTGTTCTCCTTGTATTTCATCCTTGCTGCTGGGTGCTGCAGTGAATGGGATGCTATAACTGTCACCCAGATTGATCTCTTAGAGGTAATTTTGGAACGGTAGCTATTCACAACTTTTTCAATTTAAAGATATTCTTTGGTTTAGGTTGGATAGAATTTCTATAGATTATTTACTCACTATTATGGACTAAACCATTTTTGTTTTGTTTTCTTAAACACCATACAATTCAATGCCTCGTCAATGCAACGTGTGTGTGTGTGTGTGTGTGTGTGGTTGCTGCTCCTCCAAAGTTTGTCAGCCAATGAGCCATTAAGTTCCAATCCAATGCATACAGCAGGATCTGCTGGTGTAGGTCTGCATGACAATGTTGGGCTGTGTGTGTGTGCTAGTTTGGCTCATTCTACCCATAGACTGTAAATAAATATGGACGTAGTGTCTGTGACATCACCCATTGGTTTATGGCCAAAACTCATTCATATTCAATTCTTAATCACATTTTAATGAAATGGAACTGTCAAACAGGACCTCTCAAAATAAATAATATGGAGATGAAATAGCCACTGAGATCCTAACCTCACGAAGAAAAAATGTATTTGCACTATGTCGAGAATTAAATCACAATTTTCCCAGTGACTTAGAATGGTGATAATATGTGTGTTTATGTTTGCTTGGTGTTTCGATAGCGTCCATGTATATCTGTAACTACACATCTGAGCGACCATGTCAGTGTGTATGTGTGCCTGCAGGTGCATGCAGCAGAATTTGTTTGTGTGGGTTTGCATGACAATGTGGGAATGTGTGTACGTGTGTACTTTCTGTGACTGTTGTATAACTGGTTGCTAGGCAAAGGATGAGATAAAGCATTTAAGCAACACACAGGAGATTTCCCTTCTGCTGAGCTCCTGCTACGTAATCGGAAGAAGTTCAGCAAAGTTCACATACGACTCTCTGAGTTTTCATAGAGCTACAAAAATATAGATTCATTTAATCTTGGTTCATTCCTGGTTAAGTTCAACTTCATATGTTGAACATATGAACATCTATTTAGTAATAATAATAACAAAAAATCCTACTTTATGATGTATACATGGTTTTAACATCGCTGGTGAAGCAGTATTTGAGAATTTCTGAAATAATTAGTTTCAAATGCTATGCAATTATAGATATCATACAATTAATTACATATAGCATTGTAGTATTATACATAACAAATAAAAAAAAACTAATTTCACCTTATGTCATGTATCACTGTTTGTTTGTTGATAATAACCTAAAAGACAAAAAATCAATGGTATGATATTTGTCACTGGTTGTGATGGTATCACGATGTACCAATATAATACTCTCTTTTTCTCTGTGTTGGAGGAAAAATGTAAGCAGAAAGTAGAAGTGGCTGCTGAGGGTGGTGTCACCAGTGAATATTATCATCTTCACATCGTGCTTAGACAGTGTTACTGGGTGTTAAATCAATGCTATCCCACCAATGGCGCTTTAATTATGCTGATGATGTTCTTGCCGTTGTTTAAATCGACATAATGGGCAGTTAATGAGTTTCTTATTGTCAAGCTGGCGTGCGTATTTGTGTCGCCTGCTCCTGTCCATGGGTGGAGCAAGTGTGTCTGTCTGCCAGCACTGCTGCTCGTGATGCATCGGAGGCCAGACTCTCACAGGATCTGCTCATCTGCATATGCCTCTCTCTTTCTTTCCATCTCTCTCTCTCTCTCTGTAACTCTCTGTCTCTGTCTCTGTCTCTCTCTCTCTCTCTCTCTTTCTTTCTCTCTCTCTCTCTCTCTCTCATGCTCTCTCTCTCTTTACCACTCTTCCCTTATCCTTTATGTCCTGCTGCTCTATCTCTTTCTTTCTCTCTCTTTCTTCCTTTGCCCTGCTGCTCTCTCTCTTTCTCTGGCTCTATCTCTCTTTTCTTTATGCCCTGCTAATATCCCTCTCTCTGTCTCTATCTCTGTCTTTCTCTCTCTCCTTTAGGTCACACTACCTCTCTCCGCTTCATGGACTCTTCTCTTTTTCCTTTCTCCACGCTCCCCCCTCCCCGCCCCCTCCTCCCCTCCCGAGGTACCAAGGTGATGGATTAGGCCTCAATAAAGTTGTTCATATTTCAATTAGGCCCAGTGTTGAGGAGTTGCCAGCCATTATGAAGCTGTCGTGAAAAAAAACAAAAAACATGGTGGTGGGAGTAGGGGGGGGGGGGCAACAAGGAGTATTGGATGAATGCATGCACACACGCAGGGGCACTGAACAACTTTGAAGGGGTGGAGAGACAGAAACCTTGTGTGTGTGTGTGTGTGTGTGTTTGTGTGAGAGACAGGCAGAGGCAAGTGACAAATCAATCTGGAGAAAGACAAAGAAGTCGAGAGACAGCCGAATTGAGATTGGTTTTACGTGTGGAGGCGGGCACCCGTGCGAGTGCACCGGTTGGAGGCGTCAGCTCCGACTATTAAAACACCACTTGACACCGCTGCGCCCAGTCGGCCAGAACAGAGATCCGGTCCCAGCTCGCCCACCGCCACACTTTGATGCAACATTGCCCATCGCTTGATGAGATTTTCATTATTATTTTTTACTTCTTTATTGTCGAAACCATTTCTTATGAATCTGATTAATGAAGGTGATTTCCCTCTCTCTTTCTCCCTGTGTGTGTGTCTCTCTCTGTCTCTCTCTGTCTCTCTCTGTCTCTCTCTCTCTCTCTCTCTCTCTCTTCTTCCTCTCTGTGCTCTTGGAGGTGTGTATGTGTGACTGAGGTCTCTTTCTGAGTCAGTGCATGCATGTGTATGCAGGGGAGATTCGCATACAGATAGCTCTGTGAATATGTGTGTGTGTGTGCATTATTGAGTATATACATATTTATGTGCGTGGATCTGTTGTGAATTTGCACCTTCTCCTGGAATCTAGTGCGTCAGGCACACAAACGTATATTCATATATATTATACTATACTATACTATAAACTTTTCAGCTCTTCAAGGGAATATCATGCACTGTAGGCAGCCAGGGACGCTTTGTAATGAATTTGAATGAGCGTCTCAATTCATTTTCTGTGTTTTATTTATTTTTGCGAGCGTTTGGAGAGTAAATTGAATCGACGCCGGCGATGCGTGCGCTAGTCAGGAGCAATATAGGGAGACCTGCTGTTCTGATTAAGTTCCTGTTCTGGAGCCATTCGTTATTGATTTCATTTACCTACCGCACCACCCCCCCCCACCACCACCACCACTACCAATACCACCACCACCCTTTATATTCCACCCACCCACACCCTTCCATCATCACCCCCAACTCCCAGCAGCTTCTTGTAATCTACCTTTCTTTTTCATGGCCTCAAAGACCTCATGTTACTGAAAAAGTAAAACTGTAAAATCTCCTTTTTAAAAACGTCTTGTAATATTATTCTACGGTTTTAATCACACCCGTTTCCTCACCAAACTGGACATTATATTTGGACATTTATCCCAATCAGCAGCTTTGCTATGTCAGCTATTGTACCAACACTGGATATTTGGCTGGAGGCCTGTTCTGTTTTCTCCACACAAAATGTTTTTGTCTCATAACAAATTCAACATTCAGCTCAGTTGTATTGGGATGGAAGCATAGACCTTATGGAGATATACGTCTCTTGAGTCAAAACGTATATGGGTTGCACACCATCGAGATGCACCATGCAGTATCATGGATAGCAAATGGAAGGAAGCATCAATTTGTGGGTCTTGCCATTGGAAATGATAATGGGTGGCTAAGGTTTGGAAGTGATAGCTGCTCATTCGCAGTGGTGTAGGTACCTAAATTGCACCTTCATAAATTATAAATAACATTAAGTCATGGTAATGGACTATCACTTCACTTCCCTGTTTTTGACGATGACACAAATTCCCTAAAGTTGTGCTCAATATTGTAACTACTGAAAATATTACAATACATCTTGGGGCATCCACTCAACCACTCTGACATTCACATCCTACACTCTTATTCTTTCCAACTTACAACCAACAAAATGCACCACTTCACATATACCGAGAATGTTGTTACACCCCCTCTTTCCTTTTGTCGCCAGTATCAAAGTATTGCCAGTAACAAATACTTGAATGAGCCACACATACTGAGTTACCCGGTGACGCTGTTATTGAGACCAGGCTTATGTTAACAAGAGTGGTTTGAAAGGCATTGGTCAGACGGTGTTGTTATGACTCACTTCCTATAACCTTAGCGCCACGTGAGTCAAGAGCCAGCTCATAGTGAATGGAATGCAACGACAGGTTCCATGGAAAAATGCAAAGGAGAACCTGTTGTTTTAATGATTGCCTGATGGGTTTAACTGGCCGGCTGGCTGGCTTTCTGGCAGAGTGGGTGGCAGGCTGCAGGATGATGAACAGCCTGAGTAGCTGGTTGGTATTTTCCCTGGCTAATTCTCCACTTGGATGGCTTCACACTCACTGACACTTTTTTCCCCCCACTCTGTCTGGCTAGCTATTCATCTTTACGGCTGACTTTTGGCAAACACTTTGCTTTATTGTTAAATTTCGCTCGGTTTAATGTTGTTCCACAAATGTGCAACGGTTAAATAGAAAGAATGGATGTCACTGTGATGCATTTGAAAAGCAGATGTTTCAGCCTTTTTTCTAATTTCTGCAAAAATAATTAGAAATTAGGTTGTATCTGTACCCCACCACTCTCTTACATATTAGACACATCGAGTCTGTATACATGTGAGCTCCGCCAAACCCAAACTATGAGGGAAGCACAGCTGCCTGGCAAAACATCTGTGTTCTTGGCTGCGAATGAATGACTATTGATTCAACCATTCAAGCAAGAAGCTTAAATGTAAGGTCTGGGGTGGAGTGGAGACAGAGGCTACGCTTGAAAATTGGGGTTAAGAACGTAGTGGTTTGGAAACCAAGGTCCCCTGGATTGTTGCGCTGTGAATGGAGTTTAAAGTGCTGTTAGAGAATTGGCTGACAGGGGAAATTAGAAGTAAGAAGGCGGACCCAGTAGGATGGATGTCATGAGGTGGAAAGGGGTCGGACTCCAGGTTGTGCAACTAGGGTTAAAGGCCTTTCAGATAGGAAGTGCTGTGAGCCTTGCTCGATGGGTACAGAGCGTAAAGTACTCAGACTGTCGCCTGCGTGTGAAAGAGGGCTCATGCGGTGACCACAAAAAAATGTGATTGTCTAGACTCGAGTACAAACCTCAGTAGCCAATTTTCCACCATTATTTTAACGAACAGTGACACAAGGGATATATATATATATATATATATATACAGTGTTTCCCACAGGATTTTGTGAGACTATGGTGGGTGGATCTCGGACCCTCTAGGGGGGTCCGGGGGCATGCTCCCCCGGAAGATTTTTTGTTACATTTTAAAGTTAAATGCATCAATCTGGTGCACTTTGAAAGCAAAATTAAGAGGCTAGATATATGAAGACCTGTGTGCTCTTGTGAACAATTTAATCATAAACACATTGGTTGTATAGATACGAATGGTGAAAACACAAAATCAACTAGAGCATACATCTGAGCCATCAAAGAAATTAAGCAAACGTGGTTAACTGTGTTGAACTAGTTTATTTTTTAGAAAAGCCAAGATATATGCCCTGATCAACATAATTGTCAAGCGGGATCCAGGGGTATGCTCCCCTGGAAGACAATTTGGATTAGGTTCTGCTGAATTTTGTGGAAATAAATTGACAATATTCAGGCATGAGATGAACAAACCAAATATAAGCCTATATTACAGTAGCATCTTTGTGTAGAGCACCAGAGCTCTTTAGGTAGGCCTGTCCAGTAATCCATCCCTGCTAATACATTTCATCATGTAAATATGAGCACTCCTTCCAGGTGATGTGACCTATTGGCTCAAAATCAGTGCAGGATCATACTTGTTTTGTGAGACACAACTCTTACTTTCTTTTTGTTTCTTCTTTTTTTTTTTTAAATCAAATCTTAACATTCTTCATATTTTTTTAAATAAACGTTTAATACATTTAATACCCACGTTTTATTTTGAAAACCGGAAGTTTCCACACGCTGCAGTAAGCTAGCGCTGACTTTCCCAGTTGTCTCAAAGTATTTGCCATAAAGTCGGCAATAAGGGCGCACTTGAAAATGTTGGAGCGGCTGCTTGACCACGCGAAACTGAGACGGCTGGCTTGACCGCAGTCCGGTGCGTGTGGATGTGCGGCTCCTCCGGCGGAGCGGTTCATGTCAATAGCGGAGTCCGGGAGGGTTCACCTTCACGGCGTAGTTACGAGGGATGTGCGACTATCGTCTTAAAAAATACTAAAGTGTTTTTTAAAGTTAGAAAGGTATTAGACGTTCAACCGATATTCACGCTCCGAATTACAGAGATCAGACACAGGGATCACCGGTATGAGTCCCGTGTGTCTAGCGGTGTCTACCTGCCCAGGTGTCTACCTGCCCAGGTGTAGGCCTATTGGTCAGTAGTTCTGCAGCGATGAGTTAAATCAGGGCTTGTTGCGACCACGGATGTATTTGGTTTGCGATGCTCATGCCTTTTTATTTTAATGTTTTACTTTTCGCTCGACTAATGAAAACGTATTCGACTAAGCCTCCGTCGATCGACTAAGCCGACTATTAGGGGGCAGCCCTAGTTAACTTACAGCACTTATATGGACCATTAGTTATATTTTCAATTTATTTACAGAGCAATCCCTGCAAAGTGTTTAGGTAATAACTATAGAAGAGAGGGGCGTGGCATCACGATGGAGTCAGCCATTACGATGCACGATGTCAGACCACGCGAACGCGAACCTGATTTTTATTCCGTCGGTACGCCGGAATTCCGGCGTGGTGGCGGAACGCTATCAGCCCTGCGTTAGTTACAAGGCTCGCGAATCGCGGGGCACTCGTCCGCGACGCCTTGTAAACGTTAAGTTAACTTACGTTGTCAGAGTGTTTGAACTAGTGGATACTGTAAAGTTTGTTAACGTTACTTACCTCAAACGATGTGGTGCCCTGACGTCTCGGATGCTGTCAGGTAACGCTATTCCAGTGCGCGCGCGTGTGTATGTATGAGTGTGCGCGCGCCGCGTTCAGCGGGGAGGGGAGGGGCGGAGCCGGCTGACTGGGAGTGAGAGATGCTTAAGCAGCGGCGCGAAACACAAGTTACAGATCTTAATTGTTATTATGTAAGAATTTTTTCCGGTTCATTCTGAGACTGTGGCGGGACAAATTAGACCATGGCGGGCCGCCATAGTCTAAATAATTAATGGGAAACACTGATATATATATATATATATATATATATATATATATATATATATATATATATATATTTGTTGGGAGAAAGCGATCGCCATCGGTCGTCAGTCCTACCTGAAAGGGCTCATAGTGTCAAAGCACGATCCATATCAGCACACTCGCATGCCATAGAAATCCAAGAGGTCAGGTAGCCAGTGCTTCTGGTCTGAATAGCACCTTACTGGTGTTCTCTGGACACACTGGTGTCAGGGTTGTTGCAAGTTCAAACCTCAAGTTCCCTTTATTCAAGATCTACAGAATGAATTGCACTTTTAATGTTGTTGTGTGTGTTTTTTGAAACACCTACTTGCAATGCATGAATTGCATCCTGAAACATCATGATTATGGTGTGGTGTACTGTGGTGGGTATTGGTTAGGGGTTTGAGCTGGAGCGTAGACCAGACCAGTTTGTCTCTTGGACCACTTAAAAGGGGTAAGATCAGGATCAGGTCACGCTGCTTTGCATCTTGGGGAAGTGAACCAGGTCGGGTTGTGAGTCTTCCTCAATTCCTGCTTTGCTCTCGCTCTTACTCTCTTTCTCTATTCACACACACACATGTACACACACACACACACACAGTCTTTTCATGCTTGGCCAAATGTGTTCCCAGCTCCGGGAAGACATGGAAAGATGAGATTCCGGATGATACGGAGCCTAAGATGGGACAGCCACAAGAATCCCACAAACCCACAATGGCTGGCTGTACTACAGAGAGAGAGAGAGAGAGAGAGAGAGAGAGAGAGAGAGAGAGAGAGAGAGAGAGAGAGAGAGAGAGAGAGAGAGAGAGAGAGATTAAGTCGGGTCAAAATGCAAGTGATGGGAATGCGTCATGGAATGTTGATTCTTTGGAGTATGATGAAAGGCAATTTGTCCCCATGGCCTTTATACGTAGGGTGGGGTGCATAGCTTGTCACACAAGTCATTTACCATCAATAGGTAATAAAAAAGCATATTAAAAAGATTAACCATTCAAATGAAAGCTCCCCTCACCAGATGTTAATGTCCCAATCTTGAAGACAGTTCATACGCATACATCTCAGTACAGCAACATGTGTAGTTGGGAAATGAAATCAAACGAAGAAGAAAAGTCATATTCCAGGGCTCAAAGCCAAAAGAAACATTAGCCTTGCTGAATTTTTCATTAGCTATAATGACTAACCGCGGTAATTCCTTATGGCCAAACCCCACAAATGCAACAGCTGAAAAGCGTCCTAACATAATGATTGTTATGGGATATGTATGCCCTAAGTGCATCTGGCCTTGTTTACTGTGTGTGCACAATGACCAATCTTAAATTGACTTTTAATGCGTCTATCCCACAAATATGTGCACATATTGTACACAGCCCAATGGAAATCCCAGTCGATTCCAGTCGATTCTTCTTCGCCTTCTACACTGCAACAGAATTCACAAAAGTTGGTCCTTCAGTGTCCGTCAGTGTTTTGACCTCTGTCAACTTTTGTCTTCTCTTCCCCCTTCTCATTTACTCCTGCTCTCCTTCACTTTCTCCCCCCACCCACCCCACTCTCCATGGCTGGCGCTGCAGTGTTGGTAGTGTCTGTAGTGTGTCTGTTCTGGGTGATTCTCTGTTGTCGCGCCAAGCTGACATTACAAGTGCAGACACAGTGCTCAGGGCCAGCGTGAGGCTGAGGTCCAGTCCAAACATCCAGTCCAGTACGTGAGCTGTGAGCTTGGCAGGAAGTGAAGGGGTAGAGGAAGTGAAACCGACTTCAGTGGAGCAAACTGATTGGGCTGGGTCAATGGCTTCTGAAAGGCTTTGAACGAGATTGACCACTATGATCTCAACAGGCTAGGATAAGGTCAAGTTCTGTCCAACAGAATTCACATCTTGGTGTTTTGCTTCCAATTCCCCATGGAACTAAAGGACAACCAGACTACAAAAGATTCTGAACTGTATGAAAATAAGTAATTTTCTCAAATGATATAGATCACACCAAAACACAAGGCCTAATTAGCCTAGTCCTGGTGTAAAATAGCATGTATCAATGTATCATAATCAAGAGGTTGTTGGTATCAGCCTGCCCAAGCCTGCCATTGGGCGACTGAAATAGTCGCCCAATGGCAGGCTGTGGGCGTACTCTCATGCCCGATGTTGAAACGTTTTCTTACACGGCCATTGTCAGTCGGAGTAGATTTGGCACATCTTTTAATTCTGGCAGCAGCATGCACCACTGACATTGACTTGACCCATGTACCGATCCGTTCCACTTCACACAAGCTTGTGTGATATCGGTTTAATAGAGTTCTGCGAGAGCTACATACAGCTATTACATCGTTTTGGGTTTTAACCAGTACAGTAAGCTCCTCCAGAGCTATAGTAGGCAAGCTTCATCTCTAGCTCACTGATGATCACGTTATGTTTGTCTTTTTAAATAATAAAAGCTGTGTTGCATAGTCTTTTATTGTTTTATGTGGCGTTGTCTTTTGCAGGGATTTAGCTATTTTAATGCCAGACTCGCCTCTCCATGTGCAAATGTTCCACCAAAACAAGCCCCCCCCCCCTATTTTGCAAAGGCACCATTGCTGCATCCTTGGCTTAACCGCGCCCAAGACGATTGTGATTGGTTAAAGAAATCAAACAAGAAGAAGCATTTCTTTCCCCGATACCTGAATGATAGTGAGTAAAGCCAGACCTTTCTCCAGCACTGGCACAGCACTAAAACGAAGTGTGGAGATAGGTCTGGCTATGCAAGACTAAATAACCAACAACATCATAACAGTTTTAAATCAACAGCAGAAATGCTTTTTTGTATGACAAAAACTCAGGCAGTACTTTGCGGTTGAACACAAAAACAGCTGACCAAAAGTAATGTTCTTCCAAATGGATTCTTAGACCCACAAAGAATAGTTGTTCTCCTATTGTTCTACATTATAGAAGTAAATATTGCAGTTTGAGTGAGAGTCCAACTGTGCGTAGAGTCCCACGCTCCTTTGTAAGTCTAGCTGTCTGGGGTTTAGATCAGTAAAAAACACTGTTCAGGCTGGGGTGAGTTTGCTATCATCTGAACTTCCCTAGTGTTGCAGTGAACTTGAGCAGTAGGACACAGTGGGAGTGCAGCAGTTGAATGACTGAGGAAGAAGTGAGTTGGGGATAGAGGTGAAAGTGGGAAGGTGCTGTAGATAAGATTTAAGCTTTTATTTGGGTGTAATTTGTAAGAAATGGCATAGACACCCGTCAGCTATTAGTGAAATGTGCAGTGAGAATATCCGTTTAGAGTTGACTGGGCCTGGTTTCAGACCGCTCCTGGCTATCTCTTCTGTGATTGGTTCGGAGAATCCAACAACAGTACAATGTACAATTACAGGTGCGTGAAATGCAACACTTTTCAATGGCAGACAAAGGTAGGGAGGGAGGGAGCAAAGAGGGAGGGAACGTTCTTGTCGTTTAGTTTCTGCTCTCTTCTGCTCTCTCTTTACAACTTTACAACTGGAATCTTACTTACAGCACCTTTAACCTGTAAGAAATGAACATGGTAGAACAGGCACGCAGGCTTTCAACAACACAACACTCTTCCTGCAAAGGCGGACTGTTCAAGGTTGAAGGGTTATGTTGGCGTAATTGTTTATGTGTGTTTGTAGGTGCCCAAATGTAGTTGAACCAATGAACCACACTAAATCGCTATTGCTCGCCTGACAAATGATACTTGAAAAAAAAAAAAAATTATTTGCTTCATTTGGAAAGTCCACAATAAGAAGAACATATACTGGATTTTCCCCTTTCCCCTTTTACAGCTAGTTGAGCCGGAATAGTTGCTGTAGAATAGAGCTGTAAACTCTCACTCACACACACACACACACACACACACACATACATGCACACACCCACACACAACATTACAACTTTTACAGGAAAACGGCAGTTAGCTAAAGTATCCATGGTTTCGTAGGGAGTGGGTAGAGTGCAGAATGAGTCAGCGGACACTGGGTGTTTATCCTAGAAAATACGCAGAAGCATCTCAGGGACACACTATGAGTCATTGCTGACATCAAAGATGATAATAGCACTTTCTGAGTCAATTTACCACTGTTGGGAATAGTGTTGACTTTCAAACCAGCCGGTTGCAGCGGAAACAAGGTGACATTCTGCCATACATGGATGCAAAGAGGGAGCAACGGCGAAGGGGAATGACAGTAACAGTACGTTTTAAAGCAAAACACAAAGAAAGAAAGAAACAACAAGACAGGGCACGAAAGACAAAAGAGATGTTGGACAGCGATGACTTGGGAGAGTGGATCCTCATCCATGTGTGTATTGATTTAGGGTGCAGCTCTCCAACACCGCCGTTCCTCAACCATCTCGGCTTTATTACCCTGGTTGCATGCATTTCACTTTGATGGTCAGATATATACAAACCAAACTGTTTACACGGTTAGCTTTTGTGACAAATGACGTAAAAAGAAAAATAATCTTGGAGAAAGTCCTTATTTGCCAGAAGGTCTTACTACTTCAATTTTTTGGAAATATGAAGTGGCCATCTTAGGCTGCTTCTCAATAAGAGGTTTGACCCTGAATGTGTGGATTTCCATGTGGAAGTGGCCTTAGCTAGAGTGGTCCCTTCATGTCTGTAGCTTCTTCACCAGGGTTGTTGTCACCTAACTGCAGCAATAAGCTCGATTTGTTACGTTGGCCACGAGAGGAGGGCCAGGGGCTCTTCTTTTCTTGTTGCCTTGATTTGTGAATACCTTCCAGTCAACCTGGAGGCACTTTCTTTCTTCTGCCATGCGGAAGAAATGTACCATGTCTGTATGTTCTACCATACATTGTGAGTGGATCTTCGTAATGAAACACTAAAAGCATGCTAAAAAGCTATCGATGTCCCTGTGCCTCTGCTGTGTTAATGTGCAAATGTATGCTGTAACACAGTGATGTGTTGTTTGCAAACTAATCAAATAACACAATCACTTATGAAATGTATTCCTGGTCCAAAGCATTTAAATTTGTCATATAACGTCACCACTGTCTCTATCAGCACTGTGTGAGCGTTGCATCTTTTCTAAATTCCTGTCTTAAAAAAACAAAAGACACCACTGTCGCTTAATGAAGCCTTTCACTTCGCTCTTCATTCTTCACCCCATAGGATTTTTATAAATGGTTTGAGATGTATGACGCACAACAGTGCCGTATCTATATCATTTTTAGATAGCAGACACTGAAGCGCAGTAATCTTGAGTGGCTGGTTATTAAGAGGTTTTGTTTTTTTGTCCGCTAGATGTAGGCAGCCTGTGATTGGATAGTCTGTACGCCTTACAAGGAGCCGCCATGATTGAATATAAGTGGCACCTATCAACGGCCGTCTCGTTTTCTCTGCGGTACCGAAAAAATCCTTTTGAGATTCGGGAACTAATCTAGCTGTGCCACTTAAAAGCAAAGAAATAGAAAACACTTGGAAAAACTGTGGCAGGAGACACAGAAACCTCTCCCCCCACCCTTCTCTCTCTTGCTGCTTGCTGTGTAAGACTGCTGTCATGGAGAAGATGAATTTGAGCATGCCCCTACATAGTTTTCACACTATTTATTGCTCATAATTGTGCATGTGCAGAGGTGTACATTTGTAAATATTTTGTGTGTGCGGGTTCTAACAAATACATGTGCATGTTATATCGCGCTTTATAATAACTTAAATTTGTAAGCTTAATAGTTTACAAATGAAAGTTAAAAAAACGATTAGTCAACTATAAACTACACAATAAAAATCTCTGACGAATTATAATAATTTAAATGTGACTTAATAGTTATTATTTCTTTTATTTTTTATTATAGGGATTTGTTTTGACTGTCATCATTTCAACAATTATGTATTTATTAATAAATTATACAATTGCTAATTTCTACAATAGCTCATGTTATTGGATAAGGTTAGACCTATGAACAAAAGTTGTCATAATGTTTATTAAATATTTATATCTGAATATTTATAAATGCTTGACAATCATGAACAAATAAAGCGAATAATTCATTCTTAATGGCTGTACAAAAGGTAGCATTGTGAAACTCTGCTGCTGTAGCCGAATGTGATCAGCAAAATATGTATTTTAATATGTATTAAAATATGTTAATTATCATTCATTAAAATAACAAGTTATGTTATTGTTTATGTTCTTATATTATATGTTTCAAAATAATGCAGTACTCTAACACTTAAATAGTCTAGACTCATTTAAATCTTCTGACATGTTACCATTCACGACCATTCAATTAAAAAAAAGACAACTAGCTAACTAACAGCATAGACATGCAAAATGCATTATTGTACTTTCACAATACCGAAGTGTGTTTCATAAAGTCCTACTAGGCCTTTTCTCAATACTGAGAACGGATTAGGACTAGGGATGCCACGGTGAGGAAATGTTCACACTGGTTAATATACCGGTGTTAAAGATTACACCGGACATTTTACTGTGATCTTTAACGTTAGATTGTTAGGCCTACTTCCCCTTACTTTTAACAAAACTAAAGCTTAGAAAGTTGGTTAATTATTATTACTTTAAAGAAAAAAACAATAAAACGGATGACGGCTTGGCGCATATCCATTGGCGATTTTAGGGTTTTAAAACAGAGGGTGCAATGGGCGTATGTAAAATAAACGGCAAATTCAACAGGCTTCAAAATGCACAACACAAGAAACAGAGAAAAAACAGAACAAAAACACAAATGAACAGGCAACACCGGTAACACCGACTACCGCGGCAAGCCTAATGAGGACGGACTTGCGGTCTTGCAAGAGCGTCCTTGGAGATTGATCTGGGAAGATCAGCCTTTCAGGTTCGCGAGGATGCAGACCACATCTCTGTACTTTTGAAACGGGTCGTCACTTGTTATAATCCCCTTGTATGACTCAAGGAAGAAAACACAAGGCCATTTCTTAGTATAACAGGTGCCTTGTAGCTGTTTATTAGGAGTGTAAAGATAAAGATGTTAGGTGCAATATGTGTTCCAGGCAGTAGTGCCTAACAGTGTTGGACGGTGACGCGTTACCAGAGACCGGGGGCAGAGTGCTAGACAGTGGAGAATGCGTGGGTGAATGGAGCTAAATGCTATAACATGAGAACCTCTGTATATCTCAGCAGCTATGCATGGGCTATTCACTACTACTGTGCAAATAACACAATCCATGGGTTATTGTGAATACATCATTATTTGCCAATACTCAATTGATGTGATATGACCTCCTTTTTAGAGCAGTCCCACTAGCACTGTGGCTACACGACATGATGAGCAGCTGGCAGCAGCGGTAATCCTTGCAAATCTATTCAGTTTTCTTTAAATAGGCACATATTTTGTATCTAAGATACATATTTCTTACCTTAAAAGTTATCAGAAGAATTGGACAACAGCGCTAAATAAGTGTACGTAGCTGGTACATAAAGAGTAGTTGGCAGCTATTGTGGCATGTGCAATTGTGCCGGTGCAGGTGTTCGCTTCAAATATTCAGCCAAGGGGCAGATCTTTATTAGAACATCTTTGGCGTTACGGAGTAACAGGCTACAGTAATGTGATTTGTATTCTCATTATTGTGCACATGTAGAAATGTAGCCTACACTGCAAAATAACTATCCTAATGAAAATGACATTTTTTTGTGTCAAATCTGGCTCAAGGGGGCAACTTTCTAAGTATAATTATCTGTAATATCAAATGTATATTATGTAGCCACGGTAAACGCAAGTATTGCTTATTGCTTAGTCAACATAAAATTCTACTTACGGTAATGTTTGTAATGATTTTTTCACAAGGTATTTTTGCTCCACAAAAAAAAAATGTGTTAAAATATTTTTTTTCCAGTTTCTCAATATTTCTAGTATTCATACTTGTTTTCAATCACATTGTTCTTTCCTCTCACAGGGCTGATTTTTAAACTTAAGTTATCCTCAAGATTTGTCCCAGGAACAATTAATGCCCAGAGGGAGGGGGGAGAAAAATAATACAACATCAAACATAATTTTCTCAAAGGCCCTCAGTGCCACGCCGTAATCAATAATGTCTGACACAGCCTGTAAATGCATGCCTACAAAAAACAGCCAGTAAGTTAGCTGTCATCGCCTGGTCACATATTAAAACAGGGGCGATTAAGCACATGTGTAGGGGACAAGGACAGTATAACTTAATGACTTCTGTTTTTACTGCAGTCCTAGCTGGAGGTCCTCCCTCTAGGGCAGTCTATGTGTATTTAGCAATGGGAGCACTGAAGGAGTTTCGCGCAAAAAAATCTAATCAAAAGATGAATACCTTGTTGAAAGGAATAGGATGCTGTTACACACACAGACACACACACATACACACACTGTAAAGTCACCACTGAGGTATGAAGCAGAAGCCCTGGTGAGGACTTAGGCGTTGTCTGGGGCCTGTTGGGTTTAATGGGGCTGTAATTTTCAGTTAAAGTGATGGCGAGTGGTTAAGTTGGAGGCCTATTACTGGCTGAGGTGAGAGGTTGGGTTGAAATATCTCATGCATTGTTAGATAAACATGAACTGGTCCTTTTTGGGGCTATAATTGTTGGACACTTTTTAAAATCAAGCAGCATTAATCATAATTTGTTTGTTCCCAAGTCCTGTCCGTGATCCAATTATTGTTAAGCCCACTGGCTATTCACAGGTGACTGAGAATGAGAGGTGCCAAATTATAACATTTGTCTTCTATAAAACTGTAGCGTTAGCCAGTCATTGCCTTGATTTATAACTGCCTAATGACTTTGTGATGCTAAAAGGGCCCAGGTGCTGTATTGTTAATGCCTGGTTTTATATCGGCTGTGGTTTGTCCGAGATGTTGAGTTGCCATTATCATGATTAGTTGATTCTCCTCTCCTCTTCCTCCCCTCTCCTCCCCTCTCCTCTCCTCCCCTTTCCTCTCCTACCATACTCCCCCCTCTCCTCCCTACTCCTCTTTCTGCTTTCGCCAGATGGCTGTTCCTTAATCAAAATCCCTCACCTCAGAGAGGTAAACACATTACGCGGCCCTGATTACACTGACTTGGCAAAGCATACTATGTGTGATGGTATATATATATATATATATATATATATATATATATATATATATATATATATATATATATATTAGTGGTGGGCATAGATTAATTTGTTTAATCTAGATTAATCTCACTGTAATCTTTGAATTAAAAATGGCTCATTTGAATTCTGTCGAAGGCATTCATAATGTGTGTGTGTGGGGGGGGGTGGTGGCGTGATTGTTGACCGGAGGGGGAGAGGTGCGTGATTGTTGACGGGGGGGGGGGGGGGGGGGGGGGGGGGGTGCCACCGCAGCGCAGCCGTTCCGCGGCGCTTACCTTCCTTGGTGGAAATCCGGTATAGACCCAGCTCCCAACCCAACTTTGAGACTAGATTAACGGCAATAATTTTTTTATCGCGCGATAAGAGTCTCGCGTTATCGCAGCGCGTTAACGCCGATAACGGCCCACCACTAATATATATATATATATATATATATATATATATATAATATATATACACATGTATATATACAGTATATATATATATATATATATATATATATACACAGTATATACAGTATATATATATATATATATATATATGTATATATATATATATATATATATATATATATATATATATACTGTATATACTGTGTATATATATATATATATATATATATATATATGTGCATGTGTGTGGTTTTTATTACAATGTCATCTATTTGTGCGCAAAGTGGCGTGGGGGTTTTATAAAAAAAACTGCAGCAGGGTTTACTTTGTATGCGGTATGTACTGTTACTCTTTAATTACATTCTGCAGCATCTAGCTGAAATACACACACACACACACACACACAAAACTGATCACTCAGCACATCGAAAAATGATCTTTCTCACAATATCACATTTCCCGACTGTTAACAATCCCCCTTTGGCAAACCATAACCGTGGCTACGCTTGCTTTGTGGGCCCTGGTTGTGTTGCTCTGTCCCCTGCTGCAGTTACTGTCGTTAACACTACTGCTAGAGGCTTGTTTATGAGGTTGCCAGGCACATATGTGAACACACCTGGCGGCAGAAAACATTCTGGAGGCCATATTCAAATGAATGCTGACACCCACTCACTGACGTTTAATCGGTTAAAAACGTCTTTCTAGTAGTGTTGCAAATAGCATGCCTTTTTACTTTTTTCATGTTATGACGGTAGGCTACCGATAGACCCAGTATAGGCTACTTAGGAAATACCAATCATTGCTTGCTTTTGTGTCAATTGTGTATGCTTTGATTTAGGCCAAAGAATAACTTGGAAAAGTGGCTGGAATGGCTAGAAAAGTGTAGTTAAGTCATGGTTGCAAATTGCTTTACATGTACTGCATGCCTACAGTCACCGTACGACACTAGGTATTCTAGATATGCTAGCTGAGCCAGCAACAAGTTTTTCCCTTGTTGCTGGCTCGGCAACTCATTCCTAAATGCGTCTATTGATTGATAACCCATATGCTGTTACATATGTCCTCTCTATTTATGACCACTTAGCAGTCCCTTTGCTATTGAAGATTATTAGTCTTAAGTTTTTTGAACATATTTTTGTAGCATTTTGTCCCAGTGCAATGGAGAGAGACAGGAAACGGAATAAAGGGAGAGGAGATGATGTGTAGCCGAGGACCGCAGGCAGGGGAGGAATTTTGATTTCAAAGATAGGGGGAACAGTTACTACAGGCACAAATCCTCAAAAGGGCTTTAGTTTTTTCAGATACCCCTATCCAAGGTAGAACAAAACAAGAGCATGTTTTGCCATCATTTTGAAATGTACCCTTCATGAAATGGATGGTTGTAACAAAAATATTTTGGTCCAATGCTGCCTTCTGAAAAAGTGGGGGGGGACATGTCCCCTGTGTCCCTCCTGTACACAACGCCCCTGGGTGGGTTGGTACTAGGCGTCAGTACAAGGCGTCGGTACAAGGCTTTTTGGCCTATGTGGTAAGAGCAGTAGCAGGTTGAGTCACCAAGCTGCCACGAGTTGATATTTGTCTCAATTTTTCTGTGTATCTTTTTTATTTATCTTTTAGTGTAATATAATCGCTGCTTGGCAGCAAGCAGACTCCATCCGTGAAAATAACTAAAAATGCAACCCCACCAACAACTGTCATGCAGTTCTTAGAGATCTTAAGCCCAGGGGCCTGGTGTCACACGGCAGTGTGTCTCTAGCTGTGAAAACACAGAGCTAGAGGCCAGCCTTGGTAACTTGGCTTGGCAGCAGCCACAAAGCAGAGCTGGGCTGCAGTGCTAATAGTCTGGCTACTAGATAGCATTTCAGTGCCCCCCCCCCCCCCCCCCCCCCCCCCTCTCCCACACACACACACACACACACACACACAACATGATGGCTTTCCTTAATCACGATATTCTAAAAAAAACTAAATAAAGACATGTGTTGGCGATCACTAGTAGCAAGTGTTGTGTGACATATGTCACTTTGATGTAGCCTGAGGTAGGGTGGTTCACCTCAGCTTCATGTTGAGGTTCACACACAACATATGTTCATGCAGTGATTTAGGCACTGGGTTATTCCGGTGCACATGAAAAAAAAAAGCAGATTGCATGTTTTTCTTGAGAAGAATGTTTTAACAGGTGGCTTAACATGTCTATGCCCACGCCGCAACTGTCAACTGCAACTGATCCTTCAGATATAGTTGTGGTATAAAATGTATGTCAATGGGGGTACAAGCATGGAAGGCTGAGCATTGGTGTCCATATACAGTACTAGCATTGACACTATTAAGATAGACAGTAGTCACTGACCTCTGCTAAAAACAATATCATCGTTCTGCTATTGATCACTTAATACGATGCATTAAGATGTATAACATTTTTGTTTTCTATTGATAACGGTCTTGGTATTGGGGGAATTATTGCTGTGAAAATGGACGTGTCATGTGAGCATCGCGGGAGTCAATATGCTTACTCCATCGATTAAGTCTCCCATCACTCACCAAAGAGTGTGGTCCCCATCCGCCCATATCTTTTCATGCCCCCCCCCTACCCCCACCTCCCTACCCCCCCACCCCCTTCCCCACCCCACCTCCTCTTCCTCATCTCTGTCAGGACGGGCTCAGTGGAGTGGTTAAATTGTCCGTGGCGCGTAAACGCTCGTTTATAAAAGCCGACAGACGTGGCGGTCGTTTGCTGAAATTAATTACCCCTCGGAGGGTCCGGGAGCGCGGGGCCCTCAGTCAGTTAGTCACACCTCGGCACCTCCCGGGGCCTTCGGCAGCCCCTACACCAGACACACAGACACAGACAGACACACAAGACATTCAATCAGCCAAAAGGGTGTCTCCTTGGCAGGGAAGAGACATCAAGGGCCAGTACTTGCACACCGATAACATTATGATTTACGACTGAACAATACAAATAAAGAGCCAGTCTGTACATTTATTGTGCATTTATTTTTTGGGGGGTTGTGTCTTTGGTTTGGCTGTTCATCATTCAGTAACGTTTGAACAGCCAATGTGACTTGGCAAGTGCTCACCTCAAATCGATGATGAAAAGATGTAATAGATTGGTACGAAAGTGCACATAGTGTCTTGTAATAAGGGTGCACTATGTCCTATTCAAGTGTAAATGTGTTATGTGACAATCGTGTCATTTTTGCCAATGTTGCTTATGAACATTTGTCCTAAGACAAAAAGTGATATTTTAGCAAGTAGGGGGACATGATAGTCTTGAACCCAAAGCTAGACTATACTATAGTATTGTCTAGCGAACAGCATTCACACGCTTGCCTTCAGTGCTGTAGACTTCAAACACCAGGCTGATTGAATTAAAAAAAACTACCTCACTTCCTCTCCCTTGTGTCTTTTATTTAGTTTGACATATTCCTCTGAGGTGAGAGCTAAAGGTCATCGTTCCCTTTAGTTTGAGTAAGAGCTCCATCAGTTTGAACCTTGCAGCAGGACAGAGCGCTAACATGATAGCGGCTACAGCTACATGAGTGTAATCACAACGCCCTAGCTGCAACTGTAATAACTTTAATAAACCCCTGCTTCGCGCAAGACTTTTCTCTATTATTAATAAAAGCTTTAACCTCCTCTGGCATTTGCATAATTGTGCAAATGAATCCACAGAATCGGTGTTCATTGGTTTATTATTGTCATTTTTGGGGTAAAAAAAAAGAAAAAGTGATGATTGGGGTTGAAGTGAATTGCCGCTCTGGGTTTGGAGGGAGAGGATGGGAGGCAGGGGTGAGAGACGGAAGGAAATGGAGAAGGGTTTGCTAGGGGCCTAAGGTGATTTGTCTGCGTTTTGATTCAGTCATGTAATGAACTGCACTGTGTGAGTAGGGGGTGTGGGTGGAGGAGGGCTGGGGGAGGGAGCACTAATTCAAACTGATTTTTTTATATGGCACCGCGGCCCACGTAGATCATTTTGAGGCATGTTTTTCATGCGGCATAATTTAATATTCCCCTCCTCCGAGCTGTCAGGTGTAGCCGCTTCATCCACTGTGGCGTCAACAATATTTTTTTCTCTCTAATTCACTTATCGTCCGTACCCTCGGTACACCATATTTCAATAATTCCCCCTGATTCATCTTATTGGAAAGTGACCTCATATTCTAACTGACATTGAAGAGGGTGTATAATACTATGTATGGCTGTGTGGAAAGGCAAAATGTGAATCTACTTTAAATGAGTATAAGAGGATTTCCCTCCCCCATCTGTCTATCAATGTTAATGACAATTTTGGTAATGAAAATCTAACAATTTGCACATCCTTCCCCCAAATACACACCGTCCAAAAGCCATTCTTGAGACCAGAAGATTCCGGTCATTTCCACTGTGTTTTGTCCTACTTTACCACTCTTCTACTGAATTAAACTAAATTAACAAAAACATCAAACTGTTGGAATGTAAAATGTAGGATCAGTTGGCACATTCATCGCTTTTTAAATTGGCGTTTCTTCATCCTGTGAATTTCGGCCAGAAAATAACAAGCCACCCACGCAACAAGGTCATTTTTGGTGAATGCTAGTATAAGGAATACATTGTGGTAACACCGAAGAACATAACACAACTCCACACAGTGTGTGGAGTTGTGTTACACAGTGCATCGCTGTAAGATCCTCATTGGTAAACATGTATCACAGTGTCCTTTAAAAAAAATCCCCATCATTTGTTCCACAGGAACTTGACACAGTTTATCAACCAACTACTCCATGTCAACAACACATCCCCATGTGTTCTGTATGGAAAAACACGTCATTAATCTAATTTCATTGTGTATAGACCTGAGATATCATAGATAATATCTCTAATATCTGAGTGGATTCAGTATCATATATCCCTGTCATGTTGAGTGTAGTTTTCTTCTTCTTTTGGACCTTGTGGAACGATGAGATCAGCTTCTGTTCAACAGGGACTGTGTGGTCATCCTGACCTCTGTTTTCCCAGCTGTAGTCTCGCTTAGATGTTGAGAAGGCTGTTCGTTTCTTTATGGCTTTCCGTCCTCTGGCTCTTGTGATTTCTGCTGCACATCTGGCGGGGTGCTACGAGAGAATTCCTGCTCCACAGAACCACACCGCTTCGCTTTCCTGCTCTCCATTTGAAGGTTGCTTTGATAACTGCTGAGCGGGAGAGGTCAAGAAAACACACAATGTGTGCAGAACCACCTTGATATCTAACTACACACAGCCTCTTTCTATTGTTCTTTACATAATTTCGCTTTATTGTCTTTTGTTTGGCTCGTCTAGAAAGTTAAACAAACCAGAGTGTACTTGGACGACAGCCATTAACACGAATAGACAATGCTATATTGAAATTGTAGTTTGTGTGTGAGGTGTATGTGTATGTGTGAAGCTCTGTCTGGGTGGTGGTTGATGCTATACTTATAGTATAACGCCATGATGCATGCCGATTTATATACAACATTGCTCATTAAAACGCTCATACACAATGACAGTACTAGTTTAAGTATCACAGACTTGTTGTGGGTCGTAATCATGGGGATAACACGTCCGTCCCCCTTCCTTGAACTCTTAGCCCAAAACAAATCTCATAGTGTTCGAATTTGTGCTGAAACAGGGGGTTCACTTACACTTTAAGTACCTTAACCTCTAATTCCTGCAATGCTTAACCTCGCCCACCTTCACTCTCCATAGCCTATTGTACAGGCTATGGAGCGGCTGTCAGATAGCACAGTAAAATATTGGTACATTGATATCAGTCCCTTGCAGTGGCTACTGGCTGGAAATTAAATTGTGCTGTAGAGAAATGAAGTGCCCGATAAATAAACATAAACCCTGCAATTAACCGACACACACATTTACCACCAGCAGCGTTATCTCTTCATTGGATTAGGGGCAACCTTAGCACACTATGAGATTGAGATGTGAAGATTTAGTTTCTCTCATAGGAGCAAAACAAACCGGTTTTGCTCCTATGAACATGTGTTTGATGAACATTCACAGTTGATTCATAATACGCTGTATCGGCAGTCAGTTTTTACGCATATTAGGTCTACTTGTGAATTAGATTTCAAAAAATGACATCTGTTGTTTCATGTATCGCAGGACCTTTGAAGGTATAAATGAATGCTCTTAATTTGGAAATCTCAATGAAGATGGAGCTTAGTCATCAGTGGCCAGTTTCCAGACTAGATTGTCACTTTGAAACTGCTCAGCCGGGATACCTGAAATACAAAAAAAGCAGTAGAAAACAGCATAGCAACAAATTTACACATTGACATATGGCTTCATTTTCGACGGTGACGATAACACCTCGTTCGTATATAAACTTGTTCTTCTCTTGGCAGCTTTGAATCGTCTGCCCTCTCCCCGATTCAGCCCGTCAGCTAGCCCATGTGCACAAACCCGCACAGCTGCATGCAGGGCACTGATGTTTTTTATGGTTTGTACTCTTGCGTGCCCGGCCTGCTCGACTTGCGCTTACGTAAGAGCACCACTCAGAACTTGCATCACATCACAGGAGTTGCATCACAACATGGTGTACCACTGTGTCAGTAGGTCAGTGTGCCACAGCACCCACTACCATACAAACACGCTAAAGCAACACTACATAGGGCCGTGCGATAGTGTCCTAATGTCATAATGAGTTCTGAGGGAGTGCAGACGCACATTAGCATGTGCATTAGTAGTACCACTGGTAGTGGATGAGGTGTCATAACCCCCAACCCCCCACGCACACACACACACACACACAATGTAGAGCACTTTGGGTATCTTGAAAAGCACTATATAAATGCAATGAATTATTATTATTATTATTATTATTATTATTAAAAGGTGTGTTTTGATGTAATGTACATTTCATTGGTACTGTCAATACATGCAATTTTATGCGTCACCTGATACCGATGAAAAAACAAAAGAAGAATAGTAATCTAGCATGATTAAGTTGTTTAAAGTGCAAAATGTCAAGAGTGTAATTTTCTCATTAAAACTGCACTGTTGCTGTGGAGTACCAGCAGGGGGACCCTGCCACAAATTCCACTCTCTCTCTCTCTCTCCCTTTCTCATTCTCTCTCTCTCTCTCTCTCTCTCTTTCTCTCTCTCCCTTTATCCTCTTTCTCTGTCCCCTCTTCACAAACACACATACTTACAGAGAGAGAGCGAGAGAGAGACTAAGAGAGAGGGAGGAGGAGGAGCGTCACTGCACTGAAGCCATACCCCTCTGTAGCTCGCTCACTGAGAGAGAGAGAGAGAGAGAGAGAGAGAGAGAGAGAGAGGGAGAGAGAGAGAGGAGCAGACTGCAAACAGCCTCAAACGCACACTATTGCCCCCCCCCCCCCCCTGCTCCCCCTCCTCCTTCCCTTTTCTCTCTCTCTCCTCTCTGTCAGTTACACGCAAAGTCACACACACACACACACATTAACAAACGTACACACGCTCAACACAGACACGGGCAGACGGCGCATGCAGACGCACGCACGCACGCACACACACACACACACACACACTCGCACACACTCGCACACTTCCACATACACAGGGACAGTGCCGGGCAGCCAAGCAAACCATCAGCGCGACAGCTTAAGACGACCGAAGAAGGGATCACGGGAGGAGAAGGGAAGACGGGAGGAACAAGAGGAGGAGGCACCTTGTGGATCAGCAAGGATTTTGATCCCTTTTTTCTTTTTTCAGCTTCCCCCCCCTCTGTGCGGTGCAGAGTGAATAGTGTGTCCGGATAAGGTCTGAATCTTTGCCTTTCAGCACAAGGAGTTGAGTGTCTGTGTATTTTCCAGTCTTTCATTCTTCTTATTTCATGTTCTCCTTCTTTTAAAAGCTGCACGCCGGGTGCTCCAGGCATTATCGTTATCTCCCTCTGGGGCTTTGAAACAAAAGACCCAAGAGAGAGAGAGAGTGAGAGAGAGTGTGTGTGAAAAGAGAGAGAGAGAAAGCCAGACGCAGGTTCAGCGTCGGACCACCCTCGTCTCTTCTCCACCTCCTCCTCGTCCTCTGCTTCTTCTTTTTTTCTCTGCTCTTCTCACCCGCGCTCCACAGTCAGCGCGCAAGTTGGCCGATCGCAGATCGGGCTTCCACGGTGGGTGTAGGAGAAAAAGAAAAGAAGAACACAAATCTATCTATCTGTCTCAGGATACAGCCAAGTTATTCGTCCGGCGAGATCAGGGACTCATCTCGTGCGAGAGAGACAGAAGGGAGCGCACGGAAGAGGGGAAGTGGTCTGAGAGAGAGAGAGGGAGGGAGAGAGAGAGAGAGAGAGAGAGAGAAGGAGGAATAGGAAGAAAGGAATAGGAAGGAGTGACAGTGGGAAAGGGGCATTGAGGGGCATGTTCCGAGCAGCGCACGCCAACAGTCGGGAGTGAGTCTGTTTTTTTGTTTTTTTCCCCTTTCTCGGCGTGAGTGGCAAAACCCGCCGAGCCGGGAGAACGGCAGGGGTCCCGTCCATCCTTCTGTCAGTTCCCTCTTCCTCTTCCTCTCCCCCCCTCCTCCCCGCCCCCACCCCACCTCGTTTACATCACCTCCCCCTCCCTCCCTCCCTCCCCTCCCTCCCTCCCTCCCTGAGATTCACCCGGCGCCATCCCCTGTCACTTCCTCCCCCCTGTATCCCCGGTCCATCCTGATCTCCTGTCACCTCCTTCTACGATCTCCCTAATCGCCAGCATCTCTCCTCACTCGTTACCCTCCCTCTCTCGGCATCTCTCGGGTTCTCTGCTACACTTGATCTGCCACCCCCCCCCCCCCCCCCCCCCCCAGACCTGCAAAGAAGAGAGAAAGGGGTCAACTCGCCCCATCCCCCCCCCCACACACACACACACCACCTCCAACCCACACTCTTGAGATCATCACATCAGAAGGACAGACTTTGTCATATCTGTCCAAAAAATCTTGACGGACAGGAGCCCAAGTGACCAAGTGTACCGCCACTGCGTTTCGTCCGTCCTTCCGCCCATCCTTCCTCCTCTCCGTCCAGTGGGGAGTTTTGCTTTAAAAAAAAAAAAAACGACCAGAGCAAGTCCGTCCCTTGTTGGAAGTATCAGGGCCGGTCCCTCGCACAGCAGCAGCACGGCGCCTCCTCTCTTGCCAGGGTCTCTCCCACCCTACGTCTTCAGGGACTTTGAGTCGGATTCCAGCTACATGGGAAAACGTTTGGAGCAGCAGCCAATGTACCCCCAGTACACCTACTACTACCCCCATTATCTCCACACCAAGGTAGGCGGGAATGCCTCTATGTGGTTTGTTTTTTACTCTCCTCCCTAGTCAACAAGTCATGTATGTGAAGATCAGGAATGTATATAAGTATATGTTTATATTTGATACAATTCTTGCTGGGCGGAAGTCGGCCAGGCGTATTCCAATGAGACCAAAGTGAAGATTAGCCGTGCAATCGGCCATGGCTGCCAGAGTTTCCTATAATTGTGTTATATCTGTTCCCCATAGACATATGTTTCCATATCACCATATGGCGCAAAGCCCAAATGGGCCTTTTTACGTGCAGCTCAGCTTCAGTTGAAAATGGGCATTGTGTTATTGTGTTTTTCTTCTTCTACTGAGCCGGGGCAAGACCGAAATTTGATTAGTTTGGGGTCCCTTGGCCATAACAGTGGCCATAACAGGCACCAGAAGGGCCAATATGTTGTATCAATGCAACGACTGGCAGCCTGCATGAAAAACAGCGTGGATATCCTTTTCCCTTTACACCCCCTCCCACCCCCGCACCCCCATCTCTCCCGATTCCCCTCCCTAGGGACTGGTGTCACTCAGCTGGCTTTTCTTTCCCTTGACCCCTCCCCCCATCACCACCACCACCACCACCACCAGCTCTAAGTTCAAGTGCAGGGCATGGGGCCCTCCCTTCCTGCAGCTCTTGTTTTCCCCTCCCTATCAATCTCTGCTGTCTCTTAACCCCCCCCCCCCCCTTACCCAACTTCCCCCCCCTTCCTCCTCTTCCCTTGTAATTTTCAAACCAACCCAACACACACGGACAAAATGCATACGAATGCTCATGAATATATATATGGACACATGGAGGTTTTACAGGAAATTCGTATTTTTCCTCTGTAAGCCCACCCCCTTCTCCCGCAGCCCACCAATCACAGTGTGTTGGGGACATGATTGATGGGAACCTTATCCAGGGTTGATCTGAAGGCTGAAAAAAAAATAGGTCCAAGCACAAATCTCACATGCTAAAACCAGGGCAGCCAAATGTTGGTAAAATATGCAAGTGGCTGGTAGATTTGCTTCACTCACCAGCCAAAAAAACAATGGTAATCTATTGAGTGGCTGGTCAAATTTTCACATTCACTAGACATTTGAACGATGGACAAAAAAGTAAATTTTGCATGCTACTAAAAACCCTTTTGCTTGATTTGATCTAATGTGTACAAAACGTTCTCATGCACTGGTGCATACATACTCGTGTGAGCAGCACGCAAAACACAAGGCACTTCCTCACACACACATTCCCCGTGATAAGCATGGTGTGAATGGACCAGGGACAGAAGGAGGTGAAATAGATTAGCAAGCAGTCTGATCGATCACTCCTGCATTGGGTCACTAGGACCTTCTTCCTCTCGGTTTATTTGTCTTTTCCTTGTCCTGCTATGCGTGAGAAAGTCCCCAACTTTGCTGCAATTATGCATAATTATATCTCTTTGTTGATAAGAAGCGAAGAGATAGAACAGAGGGATAAAGGGGTCACATGGGTCTTTTTGAAAATAATATCACTTCATTGTTGCCATATGGTTGACTCAAGAAATAAGAAATGTACCATTTTGATTGATTAATGTAGTTTTGAAATTAGTCACAAAATATTGTGTACTTCACTGACTACAAAATGTAGCTATCTTCGGCATTGCATGCAGTTTGAAACACACTAATTAACATTATTTCTAATAACAGGACACCCCGGAGTGGTTTATTCTGCTTATATCACAGTTACCAACAATGATTAGATATGAGTTACATCTATACGTTATCGGGTTACTATCGACTTAATCAGCTGAAATTAAAATGTTCCTCCATGGGGCTTCTAGCATATTGTCTCTGCGTTGTCACGGTAACATCTGGTCGATAGTTAAATTTGACTGTTGTTTTTTATGTTGGATTTGTAATGCATTGATTCAGAACTGTTAAAAGGCAGAGGTGTACCGTTAATGCAATATCATGCACACCATTGAAACGTTATTGACCAATCAGAAGTTCATCAATCAAGTATTCAACAATGCTGTGGTATAACTCAAAGTAAGTCCCTCCAATTAGTGTTTTAGTTTTTTTTGTTAGCCTTGCATTGCAAATTAACTTTTTGTTCACACTGCCTGATAGATAACTTGAATTTGATATTGACATTTTTACCTTGTTAGCTAATTTCCCCATAGATTTGACGCACAGATTAATATTGATGCGTCACATTACAAAAGCAAGGTGCACACACTGCATGCTGGTCTTCGTCTTCAATCGAGACTAGGCAAGCCATGCAGCATACTCATCAGACTCCTGGTCTAATTTAGCCATGTGCAATGTAATGTGCAAGAGATATGGTCGCATTTGATTATCCTCAACCTTAATTAAGGACAGTTCCTACCAATACAGTGTATAGATTAATAGAAGGCAGTGTCCTCTCGTATTTCCAATGGACCTGCAACAGGCATCTGAAACGCTCCTTATGAATTCTCCCTTCAGTCAACCTCTGCCTCCCCTCTCCCTCCCCTTCCCTCCTCCCCCCTTTCCCTCCTTTCCCCTTCCCTCCTCTGCCTCCATTGTCAAGGTCATATCAAATTGGATCCTACCTTCCTCCACTTAATGTGTGTGCATGTGTGTGCTTGTGTGTGTGTGTGTGTGTGTGAGTGTGTACACACATTCATGAGTGAATAATACCCGCATGTGTATGCTGGCATCGTGTCCAGATGTCCGTGACTGGACATAAGCCCGTGCATATGCCAGTCTCTGCGTGTGCGCTTTCCTGCACGCGCGTGTGTGTTTGTGAACGAGTGCACCGATGATTACATTTGTAGGTCTGTGTGTGTGTGTGTGTGTGGGGGGGGGGGGACATCGTCCGTAAGAAGTAAATCGTACGCCAGCACCTGCCCGTTATTCAATAGTTGTTGCTTTTGTACAATTGACAGTGTGTATCTGAGAGTTTGTGTGTTTCTGAAACCACCACCGCCCCCTGATGATTTTCTTTGACCTTCTCTCAGAACGGGTTTGTTGCCATTAAATCTCTCCGAGTCCCAGAGGAACAGCTGTATGTTGTTTAGCTGAGCTCCAGCGTGGGCGCGCAGCCTGCCTGTGTGTTTCCTGTGTGCTCCTCTCCGCCTAAGGACCCTGCGTTGCTCGATATAGTCTTCCCTCGAACCTTTACATGTCTTTGTTGATGTACCATCGCCTGGTCTGAGATGGTGTTTAATGCGCTTTGAATTCAAGGACATATACAATTTATATGTCTTTCGCTTATTTATTTATGTTTGTGTTCATGCATGTTTGTTTCGTTAAAGGAATCCATGTCTGGCAATCTCCATTTGACACTGTTTTCATTCTCTAGTCCTTTTCCTCTTTTCATCTCATCTTAACTTTAGTGATTTCCATCGTCTCTAGTGTGTAGTGGGATTTCCTATCTAGTTTTTTCTCTCTCTCTCTCTCTCTCTCTCTCTCCTATCTGATGCACATGGATCTGATTGGAGATGTAAATAGCCTCTTATTAATCTTGATTATAAGGAGTGGAGCCTGTTCTACAATGGAAATCAATTGGTGCATGTTTGTGTTTGTGTGTGAGTGTGTATGTGTGCATGCATGCATGCGTGCATGCTTGTGTATTTGTATCATTAGCGTACCCATGCTTCGTCTGCTGCCTTACAATTGCACCCTCCCTCCCTCCCCCATCATCTCTCTCTCTCTCTCTCTCTCACACACACACACCCATACTAGCGGACACACCCTTAACACATAGGCAGTTACGAAGTGGCTGGTGTTAAACTAACAATGGTTAGCCGGATGACGGAGTGTGTGTGTAAATGTGTCACCATTAAACAGACTGAGTCGCTCTGCTGCCTCTATAATGGCCTACAGGGTCAGTTAGTGTACATTAGCCCGAAGTAGCGCCGCAGTCATCGCCCTCTTACTGTATGTGTGTCTTGTGGCTCTTAATCACCATTATAAGTGAAGGTGCTGATGGTGGCGGCAGTGGTGTGTGTGTGTGTATAAAAAAAAACACTGCATTGTGAAGCGAGAGCTTTCATCTGTACTTTACAGTATTGGGCTACCTTTAAGATTATCCTTATTAAATATTACCGTATTGGATTTACTTTTTTGGTAACCTTAGCCATTGTAGGTAATTATGTCATGTGTGGCATTCTTTATATCCTGTTTTACCTCGGTGAAGGCGGGGTGCGCCACGCCCCCCCCCCCCCCCACCCCTGAAAAAGTTTGCTAATCGAATTGAAGTAGCAAGAAATTATGTATTGGTTAATGGGCCGAGAGGACTGGCCTTGAAGAAACCAATCCTGCTACTGTCTGGAAATATTGACTCCTTTGGAAGTTATACCATTGTGATTGTGCAGGATTGAGAGACGTCTGGCACATGCTCAGGAGGGATAAATCATGCACACTTTTGATCAAGTATGGAAAACATATTCAGTTACCGCACTTCCATGTCCACTTCATTGTCATCACCAAATCTCCTGTCTCAAGCTTGATTCAAGAGCCATTAAACGGCCCATCCTTCTGGGTACCTGAAAGTATGGGCCGGTGTGTGTGTATGGGTGTTCAAGTGTGTCTGTTTAACAACTGAAATCGCCCCCCCCCCCTTTGCCCACTTTGCACATGATGATGATTGACCACATAGTAGGAAAGCCTTTGATGATAATCACCCCCCCCCCCCCCCCCCCCCCCCCATCTCCCCATCTCCATCTCCATCTCCTCACATCAGATGAGAGTGCTGGCAGAGGGGGGTGGGGGGGGGGGGGGGGGGGGCAGAGTGGGGAGGAGAATGCGTCCACCACACGTTCACGCCATCGACCAAGCGTTCATTAGCCCGCCACAGATCAGCTGTGCTAATTCGCTCGGCGGCGCACAAGCAGAATTAATTAGGCTAATGAGGAACAGCGTTTCAGGCGACATCAAAGTGGACCGGCACATGCCGCGGAGGAGATGCCGCCCCGGCGTTTCGGTAGAATATTCCTCCGCTTTCAGAAGATCAGCGCGTCTTCTGACTAACGTGGGAGATAAGATAAGCGGGGCCACCGGTCAGCTTGTCCCAAGTGTTATGAACATCAGTAACGGCGGATACAGTATGGGTTGCCATGCCGTCAGATGTGTGCGGTACGCGTCTGCAGTTACACAGACACCGAATCCCTCATTCCCGTGTCACGCACAATGTGTCTTCTTTCCTTCTCCGTCCTTCCTTTGTGTCCTTTCGTCCTTTACCTCTTTCTTTCCTTTCATCCGCATCCTCGCTCGCCCCGATTCGTTACTTTGTTTGTTCGTTTCTTTGTTTGTTCGTTCCTCCCTTTCGTCCACCTGTGGCCCCATCCCCACTTGTTCACATACAGCACTTACATGGCAGCCATGCATTACGCCCATCACCTTTCGCCGTGCATATGGGGAAAATCTACACCGTTGCGCATCCTTAATGTTTTTACTTTGCCTATGCATGTCTATATATACATAGAGAGAGAGAGGGAGATAACTGCATGGGAGACAAAAAGCATGTATAGCGCAGCCATGTTTGTGCTGCTTCTGCGTATTCCCGAGCATGCCCTACCCTATGCGTCCCAACTGCATCAACTTCTGGCTTTGGCAGCATTATGACGTGCCTGTTTTTTTAAAAGCCCTAGTATGGAAATGATACTCGCTCCGGATAGCATCACATAAAGAGTGAGCCATAAGTTGCCCTCTCTCTTCATGCTTACCAATGCAAATGCACACTTCCTCTCTCTCTCTCTCTTTCTCTCGCTTGCTCTCTCTCTATCTCTCGCTCTCTCTCTACATATAAATATATTTCTCTCACTCTCTCTGCCTCTGTCGTTATCTGTGAACATAAAATCCTTTCCCCAAACAACCTGCTCCTACTGCATTGTGCCCCCCCCCCGCCCCCCGCCATCTGTGAGGTTGGGGTATCCCTCTCCTCCCCTCTTTAGTTTGTTTTTTTGTACTACTTAAAAGGGCTCTCTCCGAGCCGCCCATAAATGTCCATTTATTATTCTCGTGGGCTGTTCTATTCTGGTCTCCGGTGTGCTGGTACAGCAGCCCCGGCACCGAGCGATGACGGACTACACTGACTGGGATTGACCCCCCCCCCCCCCCCAAGTTTTACGAGAGAGAGAGAGAGACAGAGACAGAGAGAGAGACAGAGACATAGACAGAGACAGAGACAGAACGCACAAAATGAAATGTGGAAGGGAAGTAATAACGTCAGATCGCACACGAAACAAAATAAAGGAACCAGGACTGGAGCGTAAAAGGAAGAAGACGGACCCACGGACGGACGGATGGGTCAAGTAAAATGAGACGGCGAGTTGGGCCTGAGGTCGGGATTAGGAAATGGTACTGCTGCATTTTTAATGGTCCACCACTTTGTTGCAGCCTTCGTCTAATGGGTTCTCAGCCTCTTAAAAGCCGATGTCAGGCAACTCCCAATCTCCAACGCCGCCACCGCCACCACCCCAGACAATGATGCAGATGAAAGTTGCTGAAAGGGTCGGGGGGGGGGGGGCGGCTGATTAGCCTCAGTGCTTCCTGACAGATTGTCGTCTCATATCTCTACATGCAATCCCAGTTCAAAGCAGATGTTATTTTTTCAAGGAATGTCATGTTTAGAGATGCATGTACTCGTGGCGAGGGGTGAGTGTGTGTGTGTGTGTGTGTGTGTGTGTGAGTGAGGGGGGTTGGGGGAGGGGGGGGGGGGGGGGCACATCACCTGAGGGCTTTACAAAACCTACAAGAGAAGGAAGAGGAACTATCCCTGATCTTAAGCCACGATTATGTGTTTGTCAAGGTGTACGGCTCCTTCGTCTTTGTCTACTCTGTCCCCCTGTCTGTCTGTTTGTCTGTCTGTCTGACTATCTGTCTGTCCTTGTACACTGTGCTGCTTAACTGGTGGGAAACAGCAAACGTAATCTCTTGTCGATTCACTCAAGTGTTTTAAAGAGTACAGATGTGTGTAGCATGTGTGTGTGTGTGTGTGTGTGTGTGTGTGTGTGTGTAGTCAAGGAAGTTATGTAATGTAAGTAGTAATTGTTTGTGCATGCGTGTGTGCACATTTGGAAATGTCTATGTACAAGCATGTGCGTGTGTGTTTTTTTTTGTGTGTGTGTGTGTGTGTGTGCCCTTTGGGTTTGCATCATCGTCTCGAGGCACATTTGGACGATTCTAAGCTCAGCATGAACGCCATTAGCAGAACACGGATGCAGCCAGGTCAAAGGGGAAGCTTCTGGAAGTCATTTTGTCCAACTGACATTTTGTGTAGCAGGTTTTCAACGTTAGAGAAAAAAAAGGTTTCGGTTGATTTCTGAAGCCCTTGCCTTCGGTTAACAGTATGATGTCTTCTCAATACCAAATGGTTACTCTCAAGTCACCACGACTGCAGGGTTGCGGGTGCAATAATTGATGGTGCCCACAGGGATTTGTTCCAAGGCTGTAGACTGTGTGGAATGCCCTCCGTCACTGTGCCAGACAGTTTTCAACAGCTATTAACCTCCCAGGCATGTGTTTACACATGTAAAACCAAAGTCTATCTAATTCGGTTATTCATTTTCTTATTCTGGTGCAAATACAAATACAACTATGGTATAATAAGCACATACAACCATTTATGCTATGTAAGTACCTCTACACGGTGTTCAACATTTGGAATTGAGCGGAAAAATCTACCGGCCAAGTGATTGTTTGAATATGTAACGTTTGTGTTAAATACATTTAAATCTATATGTTTTACCTGCCAAATGGTCAAATCTATCCGCCATTGGCTGTCGCTAATATCGCCAATGTTTATGTTGAAACCAGGAACGTGATATATTTCCGTTATAATTCCATTGTCTCCCTTGTTGTTTACTGCTACCACGTGTTGCTATGGCAACGTGACAGCTGTCACTGTCCCTTGCGCTCACCTGGAGTTCAAAACTAGCAACCTGGAGGATGTCAGCGATGTTCCTCTTGGCTGTTACTTTCCTTCCCTTTCATATCGCTCTACTTTTGGTTTCTCCCGCTCTCTTTCTCTCCCGCCCTCTCTCGCTCTCTCTCTCTCTCTCTCTCTCTCGCTCTCTCCATCTCTACTCTCTAGTACTTCTACCTCCAACGTCCTCTTCTCCACTCCGCTCTTATCTGCACACTCTACTCCCCTCTCAGCCACTCTTCTCATTTACTCGCATTCATCCATTTAAACTTCTATGAACCGCTCATCTTCTCTGCCTCTCAGTATCCACTCTTCTCTATTCCATATATGTTTCATATATGAACCTCATATACTGTAAAGTGATGCTTGGGTGGACTGTGCTCATTATAGTGCTCAATATAGACCAATTTACCATTGGGTGACTGGATGATGTAGCACTGGCCAAAACTACAGTAGATGTAGATGTTTCATCCAGGTTGTAGTATATTCCCTTGGTCTGAGCAACACAAACCGAACACCAACCTAACCGAATGATGAATGGCATGCAGGTTTGCATGCAAACGGTTCAATAAAGCCAGATGAATACCTCCCTTTTCCTTCAATGCAAAGCAATGCATTTACTGATTTAATTCAGCACCTTGACAAAGAGATACAATTTGGCAGATGTACCCATATAGTCGTTAGCGTTCATTTTGTAAATGACACTTTTTGCTAGGCAACTGTTTGCAGCCGGGGGTTTGAAAATGTGAGCTTGTGTTGCTATCTGTGACTGCAGAATCGATATGTGGCAACAGGGAGTGCCATCGAGGGGGGAAAAAAAAGCTGAAAATGAATTGGCCCGAGGTAAATGGTATGGAGCTATGTGGTACCAATCTTCGCAGACCGCTTAGCTAAGTTACAGACAGACTGTTGCCGTGCCATAAGGGTGGCTGGCTAGGCCAAACACACACACACACGTAGCATACGCGTCATGATGTTTACTCTGTGTGGTCTTTGTGCACTCGCACGCACACAGCACATAGCACATACACAATTGCTAAAGGGATTATCCTATAAAAGTACTGCTTATGTTGGGACCCAGTTCAATTACTATTCAGATCAAATGCCTTCATAAGAGGAGTGTACAAAAAGTGTGCGCGTCCGTGTGTGTGTGTGTGTGTCTGTGTGTGTGTGTGCGCGTGTGCATGTGCGACTGTCTGACTCTGTGTGTGCGCGTGTGCATGTGCGACTGTCTGACTGTATGTCTGCCTTTCTGTCTAGAGATATACATGCAAGCTGCCTTGTGCTATCGTCTGCATGCTTCCCCCACCACTGCTAGAGTGTGAGACTGAGGTCACCGTGAACTAACCAGAGAGGAGAAGGAAAAGAGTTTGCATGTGAATGCTAGTGTCTGTGAGGGTGTGAGCTCTCTCTCTCCGTTGCCGCTCTAAGTAAAGTGTTGATTTAAGTGGAAGTGGGGGGGAGGAGGAGAGGGATAAAGGGCCTGACCAGATTAGGCTGGCACACACTACTGAGGCCTGCTGCTGCTCGATCCAACACTCTTTGTACTATGCACTTGCTTTTTTTTGTGCTTTTGTGCTCTTCTTGCAACTAGATATGTTTGTGTGTGTGTGTGTGTGTGTGTGTGGTGTGTGCATGTGTGGTGTGTGCATGTGTCGGTGGGCAAATTTGCACGTGCAAAGGCTTTGACTGCATGCAAGCACTGTAGAGCATCTCCGCTTGCATGCATGTGTGTGCACATGCAACTGTGCGCCCAAAGTGCTTGTACAGTTGAAAATGCCAATAGTGTGGTCCTGGAGAAATGAAAGCTACACTACGCTACACTGTGTAACTAGCTTTAAGAGCAACGGCGGCTGCACGACTGCCCTTTTCTGCAGATATATCAAATGGTAGCCATTGAAGTGTCAGAACATTTAGTATCTCTCTAACACCACACACCATTAAAAGCATTCGTCTGACCACATGACGCAACCACATCCACACGAAAAATGAGCTGAACAAATTGAACCAAAGTCCAGTCACTATAAGTTTGCTGTGGTAGTTGCGTTTCATGTGTGTGTTATGTAGTTCTGGTTTGGAGGCTGTGTTCTGTGCCTTTGTGTTGCCCTCCTTGCTGTAGACCGTGATCCCATTGGAGATTCAGATCTGACAAAGAACTTTGCCAGTGTGTCACTCCTGCATGTGGAACGCTCTACATATTTTATTGACCTAAGCCCCGAAATGAATGATTAACAACCAGAGTAGTGTGTGTGTGTGTGTGTGTGTGTATTTGTGTGTGTTTGCGCATGTGTATAAGAATGCTGTCGAGGTAATACTTTTTGATACTATTCAGTTGGATACGAGAGCATGTTGCAGAGGGAGCAGTGCACAAGCGCTTGTGAAAATGTGCATTAGTGTGTGTTTGTATCTCGTTGTGTATTTCCCTTCGTTCCAGTCGCGCAGAGGACACGTAATTTAATGTTTAAAGATGCTCTTGGCTGCCAGGCATCCTCACTGCTCCCAGTTTGACCTATGACTCAGAGACACTGACTCAGGCCAACGTTAATATGGCTGGCCTGCACTTTGAGTCATCCAAATACTGTTCGCTATTCTTGTTTCATTACTTTGTGACACACACACAGTCTTTATTGTTTTGAATCCACAAGGGGTGGACTGAAATCCATAAATGAAGAAATTGATTTATTCTGTTTTTCTCCATCCATTTCAAGAGAATGGATGGCTAAAGGTGTATCTGTTTTTCTACGAGCTGTATGTGTGTGTCTATGAGCTGTATCTGTGTCTACAAGCTGTATCTGTGTTTCTATGAGCTGTATTTGTGTGTCTACGAGCTGTATCTGTGTGTCTACGAGCTGTATCTGTGTGTCTACGAGCTGTATCTGTGTGTCTATGAGCTGTGTGTCTATGAGCTGTAACTGTGTGTACTACAGTGAACACTTGACAGTGCACATTATGCATTTTGGCATGGAAAGTAACCAATCATGCCAAGCCCCATTTTGACAAGGGTAAATAGGTCTTGTCAACTCTTTCAAATAGTGACTTTAACTTGCTCTTAACCATCTCGGTGTACTCCAGAATTAACTGTGTGCCATATCTGTTGCCCACATATGAACATTTGTACTGCCTTTTATACTGTGGGACAGTGCAATCTAAAAATAACTTATATGTGGTCTTCCACTTCTGCTTATTAGGAGCTTAAGTGGCAAAAGTGGTGGCATTGATGATGATGATGATGATGATGATGATGATGATGATGATGATGATGATGATGATGATGATGAGATAAAGGATGATGGCCTGTTGTTTGCTAAAAGAGAACAAAACAGCATTTTTTATATCGATCCCAACTACAACTTTTTATTCATTGAAAGCATTCGAGACAAAGGTCACCTACATTGTTGCACCTGCTCTTTTGACAGTGGAACCTGGGGGGCGTGAATGCTACCGAATATTGATTTATGTTTTCTGAACGTGGAGAGAATCAAAACTATCAGGAAGCGATCGTGAAACCGAAGAATGCCTTGAACAGCGCGCACAAACATTGCAGTCCAATGTTTGTGTCTTTGTTGTCTTATGGATGTTGTTTTTAATTGATGCTCTATTGACAGTGGAGCTACAGAAGGTAAGTGTTCTTTTCACCGTGTTTGTCGGGAGCCTTGGCATTACAACATTTCCCGCCACTGGGAGTACAAAGAGATATTCAGGGCCCTATCTTGCACTCAGCGCAATTGACTTTGTACACGGCGCATGTACAATTCCTATTTTGCACCCGACGCACATTGGAATTTTCCCTCAACCGGCGCAAGTCCTTAAGGGAATGAATTTGCGCTCCGGGGGTGGTTCAGCGAAAACAGGAGGCGTGTCCCGGCGCAAACGTTCCCTGGTGTTATCTTGCAGTTTCAGAAAACATTTGCGCCACAGACCAGGAAAAACCGAGTCTAAAGTCAGTGGCGCTTATTCAGATGCTATTTTAAGGGCGCATGCTTGGCCATAAATTAATGTAGCGTGTGTACAACGTGCATACACTTTGCTTCTCTCATCTACAAGGAAGCAGTTCCCATTTTTGCAAACCATACATACAAGCAAAAATATTACCACATATGTGAAAAAATAGGCATAAATCTAGCGTACACAGTTACCCAAAAATATTCAGGCTAATAGTAATGACGGATCAAATTAATCTGTTTGACCAATAGTCGCAAGACACATAGGTATATAAGGACACCAGGATGACACCTTTTATTATGCCAGCAACAGCGCGTGAAATGTTTTATAATCGAAAACACACAGAAACATGCGGTGTAATAGAAAGAACATTCGGCATACTGAAAATGCGCTTCAGGTGTTTCGATAAATCAGGAGGCACTTTACAGTATAGTCCTCAAAAAGTCGCAGCATTCTTTGTGGCATGTTGTGTTTTACACAACATTTCCATGAATCGTGGATGTGTTGATGACATAAATGAAGAAATATTACAGGACTTCAGGAGACGTGATGTTGAACTGCATGTGCCGATGCCATTTAACCCAAATACCCCAGCAGCAGCACGGGAGAGGAGAGCTTATTTGACAGAAGAGCTGCATCATCTATAAGCAAAGTAATCTCGGTCTAATGTTAGACTACATTGCAAATATATCACCATGCATTCATAACCTTGTGATTCAGTGAGACTGAGGCCAAAACATCTGAAAAGATTTAAACAGAAGAACTAATTATTTTTCCCTCTGATGGGCATGCGCGCGCTACGGCGGGATTGGACACGTCTGGGTCCAGTAGTGGCAATGGGCGATGTGCTCGCCATGGAACAAGCGCGCCTGCTTTTAAAGGGAATGTGAGACGATGCTCTGATTGGTTTATTGCACGTTATGCCCAAACCACACCTATGACTAATGTAGCTACTTCAGACCAACCCATTTTAGATTTGCGCTGGGCGCTGTTGTGATGTTCTTTGAGGAAGAAGGCCGCCGACACAGGATCGCTTTTAACTCACTTTATTTGATTAGCTTTAGGTCTATTATCTATCAAGCAAAAGGAGGGGTATTGTATAGTTCACGCGTGGAGCGACTCTTAGCTGGATATCTAATAGTCGCTGCCTCTAGAGTTTCTGCCCTCCCCCGCTTGGGTGCGCTTGATGGTACCTGGGCAGGCGTGGCCTTTATGACGTGTAATAGGCTAGAGTTGAGCGCCCGCCCCCAGTGTATTATGTGCTGCCATCTGGTGGCCAGGTGCGGTTAATACAGCTTATATTTGTTTTCTGTTCCCTAGTGGCTATGTGTAGATATTACAGCTTATGTATTTGTTCCTGTTCCCTTGTGGCTATGTGAGGATATTACAGCCTGTTGATACATATGCTGTTATTTATTCGTAACAGCGCAAGCGTCATTTATCCCACCGGCATAATAGCAACAGCGCCCAAGATCCGCCCACAAAGCCACTTGCGCTTTGCGTTTGATACTTGCGTTTCAGACCGGCAAGATAGGGCCCTCAGTCTTATTCCACTAAATCCCTCACAGCAAATCTGACTACTGATCCAATAAAAGTTAATCTAATGCCTTCGAAAACCCACGAAAATGACCTGCTAAAGACTTCAACATCATGTAGACAAACGATCAGCAGCTTTTATAAGAAAAATAATAATGTAATACAAAACAAAATGTCACCGTCGAGAAGACACAGACACTTCGAGGAACGCAAAACCAAAAAAAAAAAAGGGCGTGAATAAAGGCGGTGGATGCAGTGGAGTGGAACACACGGTTTAGCGCTGTGATGGGAAGGACTACCCTCTCCGGCGAGGCGTTTCAACCCTAGCATTATCCTCTCAGCGGAGGGGCGGCCCACCTGACTCGCACAGAAAACAAATCTGGCGGACACAGTTAGCCCCGTGGCACGCGCGCAATCCGCACCTAGCGTCTGACGGTATGGAAAAGAAGTGGAAAAACAAAAGATGCAATGGCACCCTGGTAGAATCAATTAGGAACATACGTTACCGGTTTTCTTTTTTGGGGGGGGGGGGGGGGGGGGGGGGGATTCGGTGAAAAAGTGAAGTGAGTACTAAGTGAGTAATCAAGTCTTTCGGTAAATTCGTATTTTAAAGTGGTGGGGGTGCAGGGGTTGTAGCTATGGGTTATTCATGATGTCTAATGTTAAGTGGTTGGAAGGTGGGGGAGGGGGGGGTTATAAATATCATAGCAGTGCACATGACTGTAACCCTGGATGTTGACGTTGGCAGCCAATGCTTACAGTGGAAACACACAGAGAGAGAGAGAGAGAGAGAGAGAGAAGAGAAACAGAGAATGGGGGGTGCGAGGTTGCAGACAGATCAGAGGTGATGAGACCATAATGGATGTTTCATGGTGTCCCGCTGTGCTCCTTTTGTAACTCACTGCTTTATTTGATTCACAGAGACACACAGTGGTAGACACACACACACACACACACACACAGTGGTACACAAAGTGGTAGACTCATGCTGGTAGACACACACTCTCACACGCACAGTGGTAGGACAGACACACACACACACACACATGGTGGTAGACACATACACACACACACACACACACACACACACAGGGTGGTACACACATTGGTAGACACATGAGAGTCTGCTACACAAAGAGGCAGAGCTGGGTGGCACACACACAGGCACGCACATGCCCCCTCCCACCCACACACACACACACACACACCCACAAACTAGTTTTCTGACAGCTTGGTATGGTATGCTGACCTGGGTACTGCACGCCAGCCCTAATGCTCCTCTCCAAGATGCTTAGAAGACTGCAATGAGCGCTGAAGGTCTGAAGCTATACTGTCTGAGATGCTACAGGCCTTGTTATTAACCAGCATATGAGCTTCATGCTATAAACAGAAGACTCCAATCACTGATCTAATGGTCGGAGATCCTAGCCGGGCATCGCCAGACCAATTCGCAAATGCTTATTAGTCTGGAACCTCTCAGTTCGTTTTTGATTTCCGGGGGGCGTTATCAACGGGCGCAGACCAAAATGCCTCTGGACGCAATTGGATAGACCTACAACCAATCAGAGCAATGAACCGAGTGAAGTAAATGTCACTTTTACCAAATCCTGTCAGATGTACGGGAAACACGTCTTTCTTGTCAACAAAAGCTTTAAAGTGCAGTTGTTTGTCCTTCTTTTAGAGAAAAGATACCGTCCAGTTTGTTTTATACTGTCGCAATAGCGGATTCAACAGACCACATCAGCGGCAGCCGTCTCGGTCGTTTACGAAAGTGCCTCAACGGGGCTCCTCTGTACAGTCTTCATATCGGTTGTGATTGGCCCGACCCAGGCCAGGGCGGCTGGAAATCTGTCTGAACGAGAAGAAGGCCAGATGCATCTGCCAGAGCAAAAACAACACGAGCGTTTTGTCTGGTTCCCAGTCTAGGGAGATCCAGGACTCCCAGCAGATCTCCAGGCTAGTGAAATGTTGGGTAGATATTGTTGGCACGCCGTTCCCAGATAACTTAATGCCTGAATGTCAATTAAATCCTGAATGCCATCTATGGCGTACGGGGTTTAATTGACATTCCCACTGCGTGATCCCACCACACGCGCACACACACACACACACACACACACAGTGTGTGGCTGGTAAAGAAGGCATGGTCGAGACTCAGCTAGGTGGTTGGATGGTTTATATGGGGGAGGCGTCAACAGGGATTTACATCAACACAGGGGAAGCCATGTCGGAGAAAAAGGGTCAAACACGACAAACAAAGGGAAGCAAGGAGGGATAAATGAGAGACAGAGAGGTTAAAGGAAGGTGAATTGAGACAAAGCCCACAGAGAAAAGCTGGCAAAGACCCAGAAATATTATACTTTGACTAATTACTGTATGTGTAAATATTAAATCTGGGAACATTCGGGCATACCATTTCAACAGGGTACAATATAGTCACTGCGATTTGTGGGTTGTTTGGTCAGACGAGACACAGTCATTCCCACGGTATTGTTTGGTCATTTCAGGCAGCGGTCTGGGGGGGGGGGGGGGGGGGGCGTGTGGGAAAAGTTGGACTAGTTTAGCGGTTTGAAGAGTACCCTGCACACCCGATCGAAGCCCAATGTGCTGCTTCGATTTGGTAACAAACCTGCCATTTTGCAATTTTGATTTTGCTATGAATATTGGGGCCATTAGGGCCAGTTGACTTTAAGGACTGGTTGTGATGCCCCTTTTAGAAGATCTGGATATCAGCACAATTCAGCTTTTAATGGGGACTACCAGACAGGGTGCAAGATGGATGAATTGATAGATGAACTGCACCAAGTGTGAGTGGACAGTATAGTGGGGATGTAGGATGTGAGAGTCTCTGCGTTGGACCGGCCTCTCTGGTCTCCCTAAACAGTGCCACAAGCTGTTGGTCTCAGCCTGCCAAGCAAGCTCAGTCTCCCAGCCACAGATAAACTTCACGCTAGTTCACGTGTGTGTGTGTGTGTGTGTGTGTGTGCGTGTGTGAGCACGTTTCCACTTGTGTGTATGCTTGTGTCATGTCTATATGTGTGTGATTTTGTGTGTGTGTGTACATGCATTTCTATTTGTGTGCATGCTTGTGTGTGTGTGTGTGTGTGTGTGTGTGTGTGTGTGTTTGTGTCAGTGTTTATGTGCATGCTTGTGTGTGAGCGTGTGTGTGTGTCTGCATGCTTTTGTGTCCAGGTGCATGTTTGTGTGTGTGTGTGTATGTGAGTGTGTATGCGTGCCTGTGTGTGTATGTGCGCGCGTGTGTCTGCGTTTGTGTTATTGTGACTGTAAGAGTGTGAGCGCCTGCGTACATAATTCATCACCATAGCTAAATCACAATCTTGGAGATTATCGTAACGGCACCAGCACATAGCGAGGGAGGAGAGGAAGGAAGAGAAAGGAGCAAAACGCAGAGGCGGTCGGGGGGGGCTGTAGACTGAGGTAAGGGCGGGGCTATACTGTTAGGACACACTTGTACAATTATAGAACATCTCGCTAGTTTACATTCACCGCCACACTTTACCTGCGCGCACACACCCGCTCCGGCTAACTGTGTCCAACACTATCTCCGTCTCGCTCTCTCTCTCTCGCTCTCTCTCTCTTTCTCTCACTCACTCTCTATCTCCCTCAGTCACTCGAGTCATATTCTACTTTCAAGGAAAGGTAATCCCTCTTGTAGCTAATATGCTGTGATATTTCACACTACAATAGGATTTGGGAGACACTTGTACTCTATTCTCATGGTGCCAGGGTCTCAGTTGATAACCTAGCCTGGTTTCAGGACTGTGGCGACAACTGGACTGGTTTCTGTCTATATTTTTTTGTTATTATTATTAGTTTCTGCTATCTGTCTCAGAAAATGTCATTCCCAAGGTGAAATCAATCCCTCAACGATACGTCAGGCTTTTTTTTTTTTTGTATCCTGTGGCACGGCGGCAGCTCTATTGATTCTATTGGCATTTGTTAGAGCTCACTGTTGCCGTGCAAGTAAACAGACAAACGTTACATGACTATTAAAACTGGGGCTAATTCATGCAAAGAGTTCCAGGAGGATTGCTAGTGAAAACGATGCTACCCACTGCTCGCTCGCAATGTGGCTTAAATTAAGGAATTCATGCATTTGTGGCCGCATTCTCTTGCAAGTAATTTACATTCGGTGCTTCAGATGGCAAAACGAAACATAAACCTGAGGTCTATTTTTTTTATTATTATTATTTATTTTCTTTACAAAAAAAAGGTACTGCAAAGAAAATAATAAAATCCTTGGATAGTACGGGAATACAAATGTAGTCCGTAGTGGTCCAATAGCAGCTACGAGTCACGCAGTTTCCTCGTAAATCTTACTCAAGTTCTGGGAAGTCATGGGAACACAAATGGAAACACGCAAGTGTGTTTTTTTTTTTTTCCCGCTCGTCAAAGACTTGACTTTGGCGAGTCATGCAAACCCATTACAGACACACCCACACACACACTCACACACACGCACACATACGAACACACACACACACACACACACACACACACACACACAACTCTGGGTGGAGTATTACGGAAATAAATAAAGTTTATTTAAGCACAGCGACCTCTAATGGGGTAAGGGTTGGACCTGTACTCGTTGTGTTGATTCTGCTTACAGTGTCGTTGGGAATCGGTTGACAGGCAAGTGCTGTAATAGACCCAGTCAAAGAAGGAAGGCCAAGCCAAGACTGCAATGCCAACATCAGTGTGTTGGCAAGCATACTATTATGGCTGCCACCTGGTTTGATGTTGTACCTGGAGGGACCCCTCGTCCGCTGCCTCAGCCCACCCCACATGAGAGCCAATCTAGCTGGGGCACAGCTGCTAAGAGCCTCCCGAGGTGTGTGTGTGTGTGTGTGTGTGTGTGTGTGTGTGTGTGTGTGTGTGTGTGTGTGTGTGTGTGTGTGTGTGTGTGTGTGTGTGTGTGTGTGTGTGTGTGCGCGCACACTGCCGGACGTATGTATGTGTTACAGGAGCTGACATGTTGGAATCATTTTGCTGCTTTTGCAATATGGCGTGCGTCTGTGTTTGTGTGTGTGGGTCTGAGTGTGTGTGAGTGAGGGTGTGTGTGTGTGTGTGTGTTTGTGTGTGTGTGTGTGTGTGTGTGTGTGTGTGTGTGTGTGTGTGTATTCCAGGATTAAGCCTCAGCACCAATTAAAGCTCTACATCATTTTTCAAGGATAAATTATTAACAGCAGAAGTGACCTATCTGGCGGACTTATTTCCTTCCTTCCTTTCCTCTATCCCCCCTCCTCCCCTTCATCACCACCCCCCCCCCCCTCCCCAGACCCTGCTCTTCCTCCTCCTCCTCTCCATCCGTTCCTTTATTTAACAACTCCCTTCCTTTCCCTGCCCCTTCCTTCCCCTCTCTCGCTCTCTCTCTCTCTCTCTCTCTCTCTCTCTCTCTCTCTCTCTCTCTCTCTCTCTCTCTCTATCTCCCCCTCTCCGGGTGCTTTTGTTCTGTCGCTTGCCGTCTGTTTAGTTTCACAGTCTACAGTCTCTTTCTGGCTCCTTCTGCCCTTACTTAACCCCCACCCCACAAACACACACACACACTCACACACTACGTAAGATACCACTATTGTTATTATTTCATGAACAATCAATGCTGCATTGAACAGCGGACAGGGAGGAATATTTACTGTGTAAACGTGGTCCTAATCTTTATAATCTTTGCTTATCTTCTGCCTGGCTGTGAAGTTCTCGTGCTCAATGTGTGTGTTGTGGATTTCTTCGTTTTTTTTCCTTTGCTGGAAATGTTACCATATTATTTGTGCCCCCGGGTCACAGCTTGGCCTGATTGTTAGTATACATGACTGCACCCCCCCCCCCCCCCCCTCTCTCTCTCTCTCTCTCCCCCCCTCTCTCTTTCTCTCTTTCTCTCTCTCTCTCTCTCTCTCTCTCTCTCTCTCTCTCTCTCTCTCTCTCTCTCTCTCTCTCTCTCTCTCTCTCTCTCTTGCCCTCGCTCTCACTCTCCCCATTTCTCTCTGTCTCTCTCTCTACCTCTCTCACTACCCCCCCCCCCCCCCCCCCTCTCTCTCTCTCTCTCTCTCTCTCTCTGTCTACCTCTCTCACTACCTGTGTGTGTGCGTGCCTCTATTCAATAACAGAAACATGTTAGCAGGTAATGGATACTTTTAACCTTCTCCAGGTAATTTGATCAGGTTGTTAAATCAATCCGAGCGTGTGCAGCGTCTGAGTTATGATCGGTAAATACATCGGCCGCTGCCTGCCGCTGCTTTTTTTATTTATTGTTATGCGTATGGTGCATTCCTTGTGATTTGATGAATGGCTTGGTACTGGATTAATGAATTATAAATGTGCAGTGCCATGTATCATCTCACACAGGGGACCCGGAGAGGATAAAAAAGGAAAGAAAAGTGGAGGTTGAAAAGTGGCGTAGATGTATGTACACAATGTGTGTGTGTGTGTGTGTGTGTGTTTGACGAGGGCTTACCTTTGTGATAGAGACCTCAGAAGAAGAAAGTAAATTAGTGTTTACTCACCTTTGTTTAAGGTGCCACGCGCTTGATGTCCTGGTATAGCGATGCTACATTTAATCAGTTTCACTTCCTTGTCTTACATTTCCAGTTATAGACTTTTTTATCCATAAATAAATGAACCTGTTCGCTATTTTTCTTGACCGACCTTGACTATGAAATCGGCACAGTTCCAGCACCGAATGGGTCTTGGGGATTCACTGTTTTTAATTTAGTAGAGGACCGTAGGAGTCAACATAGTAGCACTGTGAGAACATAATTCAGAGTGTTAAGTGATAGTAATCCCAACTGTCCTGTCTGGAAGGAATAAAGCACATGTTATCTTTAATTGCAACAAACTGCTTGGTTGTGTAACGCCGACTCGTTGGAAAGACAGTATCTCACTGTGTGTCATGCCCTCTGTTATTGTGATAAAAATTAAATGCTTTTTATCCTGTTTATACTGCCCTGGTCTGAGAATTTGAAACAGCGGGTGGAACGTACTGGATAATACACCAGAAGAGTGGTATTGCATAAATGCTACACATTAAGTAATGGGGTTTTACGTAGCACAAACAAACTTGTCAAGCTACAAGTGAGTTAAAAAAACAAAAAAAATCCCAAAGGCATAAAGGAAATGTACGCATGGACAGTTATCTGAAGGTTTCTATGGCAATTGCACTTGGAAATTTGGACTCTAGTCGTGTGACCCAAGGGGAATTGAATAGTTTGGAGGAGTATAGGAAGTGTATTTTCTACAGTCAAACACAGAGACATATGCCCATGTTTTAAACAAATGTCTTGAGACTGTAATGACCAGGTATTACAGGTATATCACATTTCTACTGTGACTCCCACAAACCTCCACAATGTCCATCGGTCTAGACAGCAGTATGTTGTTGTTGTTTCTTTTTTTAACCTTTCCTCTACCTTGGTTGCATTGTCTTCCTGAAACGATACCTCCAACCACTTCTCAGGTTTTCCCCCCATCTCATTCAAAAGGGGGTTAGGATGCACTCAATAGGATATTTACACTCTCTCTCTCTCTCTCTCTCTCTCTCTCTCTCTCTCTCTCTTTATCTATAGCTCCCACCCTCTCTCTCCACTTCACTCTCTTCTATCTCATTTTACCTCTCTCTCTCTCTCTCTCTCTCTCTCTCTCTCTCTCTCTCTCCCCCTTACTTTCTATTGTCTCTCCACTCCCCTCGCTCGCCGTGTGCAGTCTCTGTTCTTGGTCTTGACATATTCTGGTGAGGCTGGAGGCGGGAGGGAGGAAAGGAGGGAGGGAGGAAGGAATTAGCCCAAAATGTGAGCACATATAAACATGGCCGCCAATCGACTGAGCTTGTCCAAGTCCACTCCTGACTGCGTCAGTGATCTACGCCACAATGTGATCCAGGTATACGTACAAATGAACCAAACCGTATATTCATCGCTAATTATATGTAGTCATATTTGTATTACCAGTCCCCCCATATTAATTGCATTGTTAATGTGCACACTTGTCAAGAAAAAAAACGGTATCATAAAATACTAAAAGAACATATCATAAATAAAACAGTTGAAGGATCTAGATATTTCCCTTGTGAACACGGGGCCTATGTTACTTCTCAGCCCATAAACATGTCCAGACAACAGAAGAGACACTGTCTATAAAGTATTTAATACATTTTTGAGAATGTATGAGCCGAAATCTCGAAGACATGTGATCAATCAAACTATGAATTGTCTCTTTGCCTTGGCGCATGCATACATGAGAAATGACTTTCTGCTCTTTGAACCAAGATTGATCTTTCAGTCTTTGCCTTGCCTTTTTTTTTTCTATGACTTTTCTCTGACGAGAAGTGGGGATGCACATTAAAAAAACAAGAAAACCAAAGAATTTAATAAATAAATTAAATTAATAAGTTAATACACACAGACATATACAATTTTTATATGTATTTTGGCACATTTGCTACCAGAGAAAGCTGGTGACCCGGCTATCTGGGTAGAATTGTAATTTGAAATGATTAGTAACAGAGGGAGACCCCTGGCCCCGTCACCCTCCAGCCTCCATATACGGGCCCGGCTCCTTACTATTCTGTCTGCACGCTTTTTCTATAGCCTCCATTCTTTAGCGCCGTGCTATATAAGCATTTTGTCTTCCTCTAATGCCATCTCATTCTGATGGTAATTTGTTCGTCTGAAAGGGCCGGTGCCAAAATGAAAAAAAAAAAACCTTGTTCTGTTTCATTCGAGGAAAAAAAAAAAAAAGAAAGAAAGAATGAAAACCATAAAGAAAAGAAACGTGAAAAAGTCATTCCCAGGATTAAAAACTCGCTCGGCGGTGGATTTGCCCGGGCTCCCTCGACGTGTCTGTGGGGGGGAGGCGTCGCGCGGCCCCCACTGTTCATATGCTAATGAGGCAGAGAATGATTGTTTCCTCATATTTTAATCTCCTGGGTGGCACACTGCGGGGGGGTGGCGTGGAGGAGAGGAGAGCGAGGAGAGACCAGAGGAGAGAACCAGGGGGGGGGGGGAGGTCTGAGGACCATGCATGGAGCGTTGACTGAGGCGGGGGGGGGGGACAAGGTAAGAAGTAAAAGAAGGTAGATGGACCACTGGATGCACCATGAAGTTCAACACAGTGTGGGAGTACTGTTTGTACTGTGTGTGCTTCTCATTGCAGGGACGGCAATGTCAGATGAGAATTACACATGAGAGCAGAGTAATGGAAAAAAAACAACCAACTCTTTAATTGAATTAGATTGAAGGTAAAAGTACCACTTGATGTTTGAAGAATGTATTCTGAGATGATGACTAATGCCCTGCCCACTCAGACGCAGAGGGCATTCGGTTTTCGAACCCAGAACCCTTTTCTAGCTGTGAGACAAACACCCTAACCGCTAAAAAATCGTGTCCCGAGGGGTGCGCTTCTGTTTTTGCTTGTTTTGTTTGCCGCCAGCGTTTTGAGTTCATCAGTTGGCGTGTTCATGTTCCTGAGTTCATGTTTATGAGTTCATCATAAAGTGAAAGTGGAAGTAGTAAATAGAACTTAGTAAATAGTACTGCCTGGGAACACAGGGCCCTCGTGTGACGCTCACGGTGAGTACTGGAGGATTTAGCAATGCTGACCAAGGGGCACGGAGATGTGGGGAGAGAGCCAAAGAATTTATTGAATAAACGTATGTGTCATTTGCATAAATATCCATAATAAAAGAGCTTTGTGCAACGCTTCTCTTCAATATTCATGTTTTTTTTCTTCTTGCTTTAACTTTTATGGTAGAGGTCAGGCAATTAAGATGAAAGAAGAAAAAAAACAGCTAGAAAATGATTTTTTTCCCCCTGCCTTAATAATTCTTCATTAGAAAAGGCAGAGGGAAAAAAACAACAAATGTTATTTTTCTTTGAAATGAACAATGGATGACGTTGTGGGATGTCAATCAGGATGGGCTTTCTAGGGAGAGACGGTGAGGTCAGGAGTTACCGTCGAGTTAGCGCCTAATTACATTGTATTGCGAGCGTCAAGAAGACAAAGACTTGTATTCCAGGTGTGTGGGAGGGGATGCATGGAATAGCACGTTGTACTCATGAAACACCGACCAGAAAAGACTCACCGTTTTACCTTTTTACACTTGAATGACTATATGTTCGAAGGCAGTGCTTGGACTGCTTGGCGCTGTTCGTGTCGGGTCTGCCTGTTTTAATCATCGTACTGTATGCGGACGATCTCACGAACACATATACACACAACCGCAGACCAGTAATTGGCTTTTCCTATTAGAATAAAATAAACAACGTCCTTACATAACGTACAAACATCGACTTGTTTCCGTTCCACACAAAAAAAACTAAAACACGAAACAAAAACCACAGCGGAAAGATTTGTCACAGAGTTCAGAGGCGTAGAGAGAGAGAGAGAGAGAGACAGAGAGAGAGAGAGAGAGGGAGAGAGAGAGAGAGAGAGAGAGAGGTCCTTTTCCATCGTGCTTATCTCCGGTCCGGTCCCCTTGGCGCCAGACTGAAGCTAAACGTCTGTCCTTTCTG
>JAOPHQ010002008.1:152500-172500 GCA_030340625.1 Merluccius polli | reverse complement strand
GGGTGTGTGTGTGCGTGTGTGCGTGTGTGCGTGTGTGTGGGATGGACCGTGTTTGTGGTAGGCATTTCCACAATGAGACGGCGAGAGACTTGGCGAAAGACTGTATACAACGCTGGTTTTGTGTTTCAGTTGTGCTCACCACGCAACCGTCCACCAACACCATGTGCAGAGCTGCCCATTAACTCCAATACATAACATAACCCCTGACCCCTGTTACAATGTGTGTGTGTGTGTGTATCTCTAATCTACAGATTTCAACACAACATAGTGATTATGAGATCTATTACTGTGCGTGTGTGTGTGTGTGTAATTCAATAGACCGGCGTGCCCTTGAGCCTTACATGTGTCGAAAAATATAATGGATGGGGAAATCAATTGATTGATTGATTTATTGATTCATTGACAAATGGAGAAGAAAAGCAGAAAAAAGAACTGGCCACAACGTCTTCAGCCATGTCGATGTGCACTGCAGTGGCAGTTGTTTCTTCCCAGACATTTCAACAGGCACTATAGAAACAAAAAAAATCCCCATCGTATATTTTCCAATGCAATCTAATCATGTGAATAAATGAACCCGCCAGAAGCGTTGGAAAACACCTATCAGGCCGTTTGGGCATCATTACTCAAGGCAGTCGGCCTCTTTCTGCACACTCACAGTTGTGTGTGCAATCCTAGACCAGAAAGTGTTTGCTTTGTATGAGTGTTTGGTGTGGCTGTCAAGCCTACAAGCCTTCTCTCGCTGCAAGGGAGCGTGTTTCGTGTGTGTGTGTGTGTGTGTGTGTGTGTGGGTGTGTGCGTGTGGGTGTGTGCGTGTGCATGCCGTGCACACACATCAATGCTGGCAGCTGAGAGGCAGCCTTCAATCCACACACGCTTCACAATAATCCCAAAGTGAGCAACAATAAAAATAAAAAAAAGAGCGAGAGAGAGAGAGAGAATGAAAGACCAGAGGAGGGGGTAAAGAGACATACGTGAAGAGGGAGGGAGGATGTTAACGCCTATAGGGTAGAGATCGGGTAAAGATACAGTACAGGTGAAGGAGGAAAAAAAAAACGAGTGGCGTGGTGAAAGGGAGAGAACAAAGCATGACAGTGACTGAGTGAAAGAGATAAAAAAAGAGAGCAGAGAAGAGAGAGAGAGAGAAAGAGAGGGATTTTGACATTTCAAAGGCTTCCCCTATCACAGTGTCTGACACGTTACATACACGGAGCACTGTCGAGCCCCCAACTGACAGCTGCACAAATTGGCTGAAAGAGGTTCCCTGGGCCAAGGCCTTTGATCAGGTTGGTGTGTGTGAGGGTGTGTGTGTGTGTGTGTGTGCATGTGTGTGCATGTGTGTGCATGTATGTGTGTGTGTTTGTGCATGTGTGTTCGTGTGTGTGTGTGTGTATGTATGTGTGTCTGTCTGCATCCATGTGTGTTTTGTGTGTGTCTGCGCTTCTGCTTGCAGGTCCGTCTGTTTGTGTGTGTCTGTCTGTTTGTGTCTGTGTGTGGGTCTGTCTGTTTAATGTGTGTGTGTGTGTGTTTGTGTGTGTGTGTGTGTGTGTGTGTGCATGTCTACACATCTGTGTGTGTGTGTGTGCGTGTGTGTGTGTGTGTCTGTCTGTCTGCATCCATGTGTGTTAGTGTGTGTGTGAGTGTCTGCGCCTCTGCTTGCAGGTCTGTCTGTTTGTGTGTGTCTGTGTGTGGGTCTGTCTGTTTAATGTGTGTGTGTGTGTGTGTGTGTGTGTGTGCATGTCTACACGTCTGTGTTTGTTTCTGTGTGTGTGTGTGCGTGTCTGCGCCTCTGCTTGCAGGTCTGTCTGTTTGTGTGTGTGTGTCTGTCTGTTTGTGTGTGTGTGTGTCTGTGTGTGGGTCTGTCTGTTTAATGTGTGTGTGTGTGTGTGTGTGTGTGTGTGCATGTCTACACGTCTGTGTTTGTTTGTGAGTGTGCGTGCATGCACGCACGCACCCCATACTCTTCACTATGCCAGCTCTTGGCAGAATAAAATATCAATTATTCTAGTGAGCATAAAGTGTTGATTGTAAACTACATTTGCAATACAAGGTGATGCATTACTCGTCATTCTAAGCCATGCAACTGAAGCAGCCTCGCTGAACCTGAGGTACGGTCTGTGGGCTTGTACCCGCAGGCCCCCGCGAAATAACAATCGGTTAACTAGCATCGCGCTATCTCTCTGTGCTCCCCAATATCTGCTTGGCATTTCACAGATGAATGGCACAAGATATGCAAAAACAAAAAAACAAATATTGACTCGGGGGGGTCATAATATTATGATCCGGTGTCTGCAAGTAAAACGCGTCTGAATGTGAATATGAATATGAAATGTGATGTTAGTGATTGTGTGTGCGTGATAAGGTGTTTTCTGTTGCTCCTTGACGTCATCGCTCCACAACCTCCCCATGTTTTGTGCATACGAGTTGAAGTTGCGGCCAGTAGCACAGCATCTTATCATCTCCTCGCCTACACACGCTCCCTTGAGCGGCGATCACCAACCTGGCACTGATTTCTGCATCCCCTTGTGCTGCGTGTTAGTGCACTAGTTTCTCTATTAGCGAGCACTGTGTGTGTGTGTGTGTGTGTGTGTGTGTGTGTGTGTGTGTCTGTGTGTGTGCGTGTGTGCGTGTGTGTGTGGGAGTGTCAGTAATTGCGAGGAGGCTGGGGGAAGTACAGGTAATAGATTAATATCAGAGCTAGCAGTGGCCCGCATTGCTGTGTGCTGACAGCCTATCATTATCACAAACACTGCCTCACAGGCAGACACACACTCCTGCTGTCCACACACACACACCCATACACACACACACACACATTCATTCACAAACACACAAACACAGAACAAGCACACACAAGTATTACTACACACAGCCACTCACACATTACTTATTTTTCCTATTATCTCTCTTGCTTCCATACACATCAAACTAAAGTGCAGTGGTACATAGACACACACACACGCACACACACACACATAAAACACCTTCCTGTTTCTAATAAACCGTCGCCACAAAAACCCTTTTCACCTCCCTCCCTCTCCTGCTGTCAGGATGTCGCTGTTCCTGCTCTCTCTGTCTCTCCTTCTGGCCTGAGACTGACCCCACAATCTTCTCAAGCCACTAGGGGCTTCTAATATTTGATCTTGTCCGGACCGCCCCTCAAACCTAAAACGGTGAACCCAGCTCACGCCCCCCCCCCCCCCCCCCGATTCTGTGCACTCTGAGCCCGGCTAGCTCAGGCTAAATAGTGACACGACCACACGTTGTTACAATTGATGTGTGAATAACTCTGAGCTCTATACCAACTAAGCTTGCAAGCCCCTTGGTCTCTATTCATGATGTTTTGAGGTGTGCAAGTCACATGAAAACACGACACAGCATGACAGTATGCTGTGTATGCAAGTGGTAGCTGATGTGAGCCTTGCATTATGGTCGGGTGGTTTGTTGCTTACTTCTAATACACGTGTAAAACAAAAACGGAGGGCATCCAAGCTGCTTACTCAATGTCTTAACCATCCCTAATTCCTAATTCTCCTTTATGTGTTTTTTGTTCCGATTCTCACTTTGTACTTATTGGACTTTTTTTTTTGACTTGACATGAGTTGAAATACTTGTCTGTTATCGGTAGAGGTAAAGCTCCACATACAACACATCTTAAGTGACCTCTCTGTCTCTCTCTCTGTCTCTCTGTCTCTCTCTCTCTCTCTCTCTCTCGCTCTCTCTCTCTCTCTTTCCAGCAGTCCTATGCTCCCCCCCCTGTGCCCATGGCTCCGCCCAGTCCTGGCACCACTGGCCTGGGAGGGGGTCATGGCGGCAGTCTGGCGGAGCAGCTCAGCAAGACCAACCTGTACATCAGAGGCCTGCCCCCCGCCACCTCCGACCAGGACCTCATCAAACTCTGTCAACCGTGAGTTCAATTCTGTTCTGCTGTACTCTCAGATATTGTATTTGTGTTTAAATGTAACGATCCAGCGGACTTTATTATTAAAGGTGCTGTAGGTGAGATTCAAAGAGCTAAAAATCAGAAATGGCATAGCTGTAAGTGAGTGAAATGCGCTGTGAGAATAGCTGTTTAGAGTTGACTACACCATATGAGACAATTTACTTTTTACTTTCAGACCAAGCAGGGCACCTCTTCCCGATTGGTTCGTGGAATCCATGTTGCCTGTCAATCACATTTCGGCATGCAGTGTTATCATCTCATGGCAGAGAAATAGACCCTTTTCGCAGGTTGTCAGTAGCAGGGTAAAGTAACTTCCTGTTCCTGTCATTTTAACATTAGGCCAGTTTTATTTATGTCTGTCGTTGTAGCACCAGCACGGTCAATGTACATTTACTCGACTAGTTGAGTGTACTGCCGTACCAAAATCAAACAGACCCGTCAGTAATGTGATGAGCTGCACCTGTGTTATTCCTACAGCGAAAAGGGCCCATTTAGTTAGGGAGGGAGCAGAGAGGGAGGGTGCCTTTTTTTGGGTTGATTATTTTCAAAATCTCTCTCTTTACGACTTTTAAATCTTGCCTACAGCACCTTTGAATAGGAACGTTAATGAACGAATGAGCCATGTAAAGCCGGATCGAAGGGGACGGTCAGGATAGTCTAGTGGTTAGGGTGTTTGACTGCCAGCTGCAAAGTGCAATTCTGCATTCGAACCCCAAAATCTGCAGTTTGCCTGTAAGGCATCCTAGAGTACGATGCCCTAACCTCTATCTGTATTCTCTTCATGAAACGGGTAGTTCCCGTCCTTGATTCTGATTGGCTTGAAGTTCTTGTAAAATGTCTTTACAAACACACACCTGTGACCGCATAACAATTCATTATTTGTATTAATGCACCTGTATGCTAGCCTGTGTTGCTTGGCAACCATTTTGCTGTCTCAAGGAACTATATTGCTGGGCAGAAGAATGATTTGTTTTCAATAAATAATTGCATTTTATGTTGCTGTGTATATTTTGGGAAATCTTACTAGGTAGTCTATAGTAACCGTTCGCATTGTGCCTAACAACGCCCCCTAGCTGTTCTAAAATCACTGTAAACCACGGCCTCTCGTGGCTTATTGCTTAAGCCGCTTTGGCCATACGCATCTGCTGAATGCCTACAGCGTAAATCTTAAAGCTATATCTGTGGGATATATGGATATATAGATATAAATACTCTATGCAACCATGTGACTACGACATTCTCAACTGCAACCATGTCATTGCTGACGCTAAAGAAGGGCTCTTAATTTCCCCTTAGTAGCTTTTTTTGTGTTTAACACCATTCTGCACCATTTGGAGCTCCATACTGCCTAGCCGCAGCGCCTCTGGTGTTTGTAGTGCCCCTAGTGGACAGACCAGGGTAGTGCTCGGTACCTCGGCCTGCTGCTGTTTCACAGGAGCCCCCGGGCAGGGAGGAGAGGGCCAGTGACAAACGAGGGCCAATAAAGGTGTCATTAGAGGTGCAGTCAGTGTGCCAAGCAGCCAGTAACATTTTGGAAAAGGTCAGTAGGGGAGAGTGATGGTCGCAATGGGGAGGCGCGGTGGCGGTGGACGGGGGAGTTGGTCGAGATGGGGCCAGAGATATGCATGTGTGTGTGTGGGTGTGGGTGTGTGGGTGTGTGTGTGTGATGCTTAAAGTTACAAAACGTGTTGATATGGGTACACATATATCGACGATACAAAACAAACACACTTTACGGATACATTCTTCATTGAAACACACACACATACACACTCACACACTCAAACGCACACACACACTGGAAAACACACACACACACACACACACACAGCCACACTATCTCAATGTCCTTCTCTTTCCTACTGTCACCAAGAGTCAACTATACTGCTTTGCCCGCATCACCATCTCCGCTTACCTTATCAACCCATCTACCAGCACCACACACACACACACACACACACACACACACACATCAACACACACACACACACACACATGCCAGCACCCCACCCACGTCTTAGTCTCAGTGCCAGTTCCCAGAGTGTCAGTGAAAAGTGCTGTTGTCAGCTGACATTTCCAATCACTCCCCGACCGCCCAAACTATGGACACACTTTTAATGTCTGGGGACGGCCTGGAACGCCTCTGGAATCCAAAGCAGTGAGCAAGGGCAATTTCTCTCTCTCTCTCCCTGTGTGTGTGTGTGTGTGTGTGTCTCTCTCTCTCTCTCTCGCCACCCACTCGTCCTCTCCCCCACATCCGTTGTGTCGCTCACCCTGCCACACTTGCTTCATCTGTCTCTCTCTGTCTGTCCATCTATCCCTCTGTGTGTCCGTCTGTCATGTCCTGTCCCCACTGTTTCCCAACTATGACTCCGTATTGTCGAGGTGGTATGAGGACGGGCGGCTTAATGTCCTGAGATATGAATGAAATTAAAACGATGTACAGGTTTATGATGTCCAGTTAATCACGGGGCGCTAAGCACAGACCAACCCAAATCATACTATAAAACATGACTGGACAGTGGAATTGGCTTTTTTTGATCCACTAAGCTAATTTGTTAGGTTAGGATCGGCTAACAAGCTAATAGCCATATATGGGGCATTTGAAGTCTATTTAAAATGATATATTTATTTTTAGAACATTCAAAATAAATGTATTTTTTCTAAGAATGATTTCTTTTTTGTAATTATTGCAGGGCATGCTATTCCTTTCTGAAAAGTTTTCAACAGGAGCTAAATGAAAATGTCTTATGAATAAATGATATTATTAATAAATGTAATCGGAAACCCTGGAAGGCAACGAGTGTGGCGAATAGAGGTTTAATGAACTTCTTTATGATGCTCTTTTAATTCCAGCCTTGTCGCGCAAGTCAAACCAAACTGTATCTTCACATGGTTTTCTTGGTACTGTATCATTTTAATCTCACTCTGTTTTTTTTTTCTTCTGTGTTTCGTGTGAACACTGAGTTAATATTCTTGCATTAGGATATCCATCCATAACAGATTATGATTGGAAAAGTATTATCAAAAAAAGTAGGACCTAGTATCTTCCCAAGCTAGTCCGTTATCTTTAATGCCACTAATTCTGAAATACGCTTAGCGACTTGCTGCAGCCGCTTTCTTTACAAACCAGCCTTTCAGTGTAGCCTTTAAAAAAAAACAGACAAATGGCCGTCCGGCTATATCTCCTACATTCACGGCACATTACGTTCTCATCACAGTAAAAGGCTCCCGAATGTCAGCCCCCTTTTGTTTCTTACTTGGTGGCGTCTGAAAGATGCATGGACACGTTGGAATGCCAAGACTTCACAAGCACCCTCCTCTGCTGATCCCCCTCTCTGGCTAACTGGTGGTGTGTGTGTGTGTGTGTGTGTGTGTGTGTGTGTGTGTGTGTGTGTGTGTGTGTGTGTGTGTGTGTGTGTGTGTGTGTGTGTGTGTGTGTGTGTGTGTGTGTGTGTGTGTGTGTGTGTGTGTGTGTGTGTGTGTGCAATAAGTAAGGGATAATGTACACCGAGCCGGTCATTATTGTGAAGGACCCAGACACAATTTTATCCTGCTTATTACACAGCTACTTACAAAATAAATCAATAACTTGACACAAGATATAACAACAAAAATTATTTTATTGATTTAAAAATAATTGTATTGCTTCCGCAAAAAAAAAGAGTCTGTTCTGTCTGTTTGATTCGGTTGGAAATAGCGTCCATAGCAGCGGTCAACAATGCCATGTAATCTGACAACAATAGCAGAACCCCAATTAGCAGAATCCACACACAGAGGCAAATATGTGCACTTGAAATCCATTCATGGCCAGACTGTAAAAAAAAAAAAAGCTTCAACAAATGACGACATACCACACACATGTGATAAATAAACAAGTCACGAAGACAGACACACACACACACACACACAAGGGGCTGGTATTTAAACATCCTGTAATGATGTGAAATCTTAGAAAATCTCTTGAAATACGTTGAAATCGGAATCTGTGTTTCTGGCAGTGATTGCTAGTGTTACTAATTGTAAATAGGTGAAATTATCTGATCTGCTGTCTGGGGTAATTGTTACCACAATATTTAAGTCCCTTTATTTCAGAGGCTCAATTGGTTCATGTACTTGGGACGTACGGAAACCCTGTTAGTGGCGAGTACTACCGTAAGTGTGTTTAATGGGGGAAGGCAACGCAACCTGCTATTATGTCAGGCCTAGCAGGCAGAGGGTGATGACTGTGTTATTTCAAATGTTAATGAAGTTGGGTTTAACTACTCTTTCAGTAAAGCCACATCAGTGCTCGGCCACTTTCAAGGTCAGAGTTTCTGGTGTCACAAATTTCCACAAATATCAACACGACGGCAATGGAGCTAGCAGCGGGTATCATAGCCCTCTGTCTCTGGCACGCAGGTGTAGGACTGCAACGATTAGTTGATTGACAGAAAATGTATCGTTTTTTTTGTATAATTGATTAATCGTTTAGGTCATTTATCAAGTGTAAATGTCAAATCATTTGCTAAATAGATGTTTGGTTCACGGGTCATTATAAAATTAATACTTTATTTTTTCTCGGCTGCTTGTCAGATAAAGCAAGCACATCACTTTGGACTGGTAACTTGTGAAGACATTTGCTATTATTTATGACATTCTCTAGACTAAATGATTCATCGGTTAATCGAAAAAATCAACTATGAAAACAATCATTAGTTGCAGCCCTACGCAGGTGCGGGTGCTACCACCACCTCCTGCTGGTAGCCCATAGTGCTTCAATTGACATGTGGAACTGTCAATGTGATGTGTTGTTTGAATGGCCTTCCCTCTATTCTGTTTTTTTTTTCCTACACTCACACATTTAAACTCCACCTGTATGTATCTGCCTTTGTGTACATGTATGTACTCTGTGCTCATGCAATGTCCTTACAATAAGGAACAGTTACAAGAAAACATAGCTTACAGGGGGGACCTATTGTACCAGTCCGACTTTTAAGAAACTGAAAAGAAAAACTGAAACGATCAAGCAGAACATTTGTACTTGTACACAGATGGGTTTGGAAGTAGTGGTGGTTTCGCGCAGGAGTAAATGAATTACAAATAAGACCAAAAGGAAATCAAATAGTCAAAATAGTGTTCAGGTTGCTTGTTAGCTTGTTCTCATTGAGTCAATGATGCCTCAGAGTTCACTTGGACTCTGCATAGCCTCCCTCCTCTACCTACCCCCCCCCACCTGGCAATTACTTAGCATCGTATTGCATATTAACCTATCTATCCATGCTGTATACCAGAAAGGATAGCTAAATATAGCAATTATGGTGCACTTAGAAATGTGTTTTATTGACAACCTTGTTGTACTGACTGTGATATATTGTTGTTTTACTTTCTACTGACAAATGTACTTATTGTAAGTCGCTTTGGACAAGAGCGTCTGCTAAATGTAAATGTAATATGTTTCAAACATATCAACCAGCTTGACAACAGCAAATAACGATAAGGAAAAAAGGTTTTTACTACAAAATCACTATTGTTTTTACTAAACATTAGGTCAATTTGGAGTTATTTTGCGTGAATGTGAACCCCACCATTAGGTTGTTTCACTCACTGATCAGGTTGACATGTTTATATATGTGCGTGTGTGTGTGTGTGTGTGTGTGTGATGATGGCACAATTGAAAAGCAATAGAATAGATGAGTGCCAAGCCTTACCAGCTGGTTCTCTCTCTCTCTCTCTCTCTCTCTCTCTCTCTCTCTCTCTCTCTCTCTCTCTCTCTCTCTCTCTCTCTCTCTCCCTTTCCCTCTGTTGTATTTGAAAATATTTTCAGAGAGTCTCATGTGACACTGCCATTGGTTCAAGTGCAGGTCAATGATATTTCAACCTGCTTTGGGCAGCTGCTGGAACCATTGAAGACAAAGGGGTAGTGCGAGAGAGAGAGAAATACATTAAAAGGAAAGAGAGGGAGCAAACGGGGAGGGCCGGCTCCTTGCATTCAGCTGGACTCAATCACAGAACATACCGCACCTTTTTCAATTTTTATATTGCGTGTTGTATTTTGTAATTCTTCTCACTCCTCCCTTCCCATTGCTGGTCATCTTCCTGGCGTAGTGGAATACAGAAGCCAGTGTGAATGAAATGCAATTTTGCCGTTAAATGACCTCCCCTGTGGCCCCTTGGAATGGTGTTGCAGTGTCAGATTGGATTGAGGTTGTTTTTCCCTCTGCACTAATCTCTTCCACGCCTCTCGCTCTCCTCGCCGTTTCATCCTCTAAAGTCATGAAGTCCGGCTGCTTGAGTTGTCAAGCTTATTTATGGAACTTTAAATGAAACCAAGTGAGTACACAAGCACGAGAGAGCTGTGCTGTAGCCGTAGAAGACAACAGTGAGATGCCACAGAAAAATAATGTATGCAAAATTACTGTATTTTATACATGCATACGCTCAGAAGTACACAACCTTTAAGACATAACATACCCATGGATCTAAGAAATACATTCATATAACCAACTGAACATATAAACATCTTACATGGAATAATATTATAAACAGTCATACATCTAGAAACAGTTTAATCACCATGGTTTGCATAGGTTGTAGGTCAATTCCTAAATCTGTTGATCTTAAGCTTTCAGGAAGACTATTCCACAGTTTCATGGCAGCCAAAAAACAGCTATATAACTGAATAGTTTTGGCCAAGAATGTCGATGGCTATCTGCTTCTGGTGGGTGGGCCTGGGCGGCCGAACACTGTTGTAGCGGATTAGGAGAAATGCTGAAATGCAGCCAGGATGTTGGAACATGCGGAACTTCAAAAACAAACATTTTGGAAAAATAATTGTGAAACGGACTGACGGGGGGACCAGTGTAACGGTGCCAAGACTTGGGTATAAGTTTCCCTTTATTATTATTTTTTCTTTGTTCTTCTGGGCCAGTAGTCTAGCCCGGCATTTAGCACAAGCTGTAGATGGCAGATAGATAACCGATCGTAAACATTGACGCTGGCCAAATACAGATTATGATGATAATCTTTCGAGGTTTGAGAAGGACAGAATCACCCTGATAATTCTCTGTCGGATGAAGCTAGATCTCACAACTGATCTGCCGTTTCTAGTCACTATGGCCACTCAATGCCTCTCATTCACCCACCCTCACAAACGCATTCACAACGGAGAGATGTGAATACCAGTTAATCATGAGTATTAGTTTATTTGATGTTCTTGCTCAAGAACTACACAACAATTTTGCAGGCAGAGGCCCAGGGATTCAATCAGCCATTTGTCTGTTCCAGACGACCTAAAGATGTTAGCATGTTGCTTGATAACTGGCCTTGTTGGCGCCTTAGCAATGTAATCTCCATCTTATTTCCATGAGTCTTGAGAATGGTATGCTACTCAACATTTCATGTTGTGGTGTGGCATTTCCTGTGCCCCATTACGGTTGAGCTAAAGGTATCACCTGCATAACAATGAAACAAGTTCTGTATTTCCAAATAATTATACTCACTGAAAGCGTGGTGTATGTTTAATGAACTGCCTTTTTACCATGCTCCTCTAACTACTGTGGCCACTCAAAGAGCTTAGACAATTGATGCCTCACATCAACTCCATACATTTATACACCAACAGCACTGTGAACCATCCGAGGTTGACAGCCACCTCTAATGGTTATCAGTTAGTGCTAGGTATCATGCTCAAGGACACCTTGTTGTTTAGCCAGGAGGAGGTGAGGATCCATCAGCTTTTCAGTTTCCAGAAGACCTGCCATACCTCCTGAGCTATGCCTAGCCCATATACAGATGGGACCTAAGATTGAGCCCTGAGGGACCCCATGGGAAATCTCCGCACTGGGGTAGATGATGTTGCCTACAGAGACAGTAAACTGTTGAATATGGAAGAGTTGAAATATCTTAAAAAGTATTGTTTAGAACTTTCTGGGGAGAAAAAGATCTCAGCAATACTGACAATGCATTCAAACACAAACATACATACACACACACACACACACACACATTGGAGGCTTATCTGGAGAGCATTTATTTTCTCCTGGGAGGCTGGGAGTAATTGCATCTTTTACAGGCGGTACAATGTTATGAACTAGATCATCACCCAAATTACCGATAGTGTTTTCTATTGACTCACAATTTCACAAACAGATATTGGCATTTGTCTGTTGGCAAACCTTTTAGGCTGTTGTTATAGAGGATACATTGGTATATTTTCCACTGCGAAAATCAAGAAAAAGTCAAGAAACATTGAGTATACAAATTCCGGCTCAATTTATCTCCCATTTCAAGATAGGCCATACAGATGAACCACAATACACATAACAAATGAATGGTGTCAGAATAGGTACAGCTATTGTATGCACAGTCAGGAGTTTAGAAGGCTTCATCCTGCCAGATGTTGTAACACAGGTATGTGATTACTTCTCTGGTGTTATTCCAAGCTCTGTCCGTCTGTCTGTCTGTCTCTCTCTCTCTCTCTCTCTCTGTCTTTGTGTGTGTCAAGTGCGTGCGTGTTGGTTGGTGCGTGTGTGTGTGTGTGTATGTGTGCGTGCGTGTCGGCTGGTGCGTGCGTGCGTGTGTATATGTGCGTGCGTGTCGGCTGGTGCGTGCATGCGTGCGTGTGTGTGTGTGCGTGTGTGTTGGTTGGTGCACGAGTGCGTGTATCTGTGTGGGTCGGTGCGTGAATGTGAGTGCATGCTGGGCTGTGATGAAACATCTTGTTTTCTCTCTGCCTGGAAGCTCTGGGTTACTTCCTGAGCCCCATGATGAAGGCCTTGTTTACCACCCAGCACGAGTGGTAGCAAACAACAACGATTAACTGTTCCATTTATTTTGGGGTATTTGTGTGTGTGTTTTATTAAACTGTCAAAATCCAAAGTCATTATTCTCAGATATCCTTGAAATCCCGCATGGACCTTGCCTGGGTCCAGACCTTTTTGAATCCGCCCACTACAGCGAGTTGACTGATTCTGAGATGAGATGGAAATGAAGTGTAACGAGTTGACGATTCTGTCTGATATCAGGGTAGTGTGGACCTGCATGCAAATTAAATTCCTAGAGCACGTGATAGTATTAATAACAGCGATGGCGTAGTGGGCAGGTGGTGGGAACTGTCATGTTATGAGATCACAGCCGTCTTTAAGACTGCTTTTTTATGTCTTTGTTTCAAAGTTGTCCCGCTTCTCGGGGACAGCTTGATGAGCTCATGTCCCCCCCCCCCCCCCCCCCCCCCCCCCCTTCCATCAACGGAAACAGTTGGGCCGACTAGCTCTCAAGCCGGTGACAGTTAAATGATCTCTTCTTTATTAAACACCCCTCCTTCCTTTCTATCGCTCCATCGCTCCCCGAGTGTAAAAAAAAAAACCATCCCCTCATTCCGTCGCTCTTCGCCTTCCCCCCCACATCTCTTTATCTTTCCTCAACACTTTCCTCGTTTCTCTTTCAACTTTCTCTTCTCCCAGCGTTCCTCTCTGTGGTGTGCTCTCTCTCTCTCTCTCTCTCTTTTCTTCTTATCAGTCAGAGGAAGTAATTAATTTCCAGGCTGGCAGAGGCAAATCAATTAGTCAGTCGGTCGGTCAGCCAGCCAACCATCCAGCCAGCCAGTCAGTCAGGAAACCAGCCAGTCAGCTAGTCACTTAGCCAGTCACTCGGTAAATCCTGCCAGTCAGCCAGCTCGTCGCTCAGTCGGTAAGTCTGTGAGTGTGCAGCAGTGTTAAAACATTAATTAAAAAGCCCCATAAAGAGTGGCAGGCAGCCATCCAAGTACATAGCTCTGCCCTCGTCAAACCAATCTCTGGCCTGTCCCTCTCTTGGGTGTAGCACCACCTATCGCCCTTCTGAAATCATAATATGTGGAATTGTCACAGCTTGCGCATGGAGTTGAAGGCAAATGCAGAGGTCACACTCACACCTTTCGCACCAGGGTAGGTCTGAAAGGAAGCTTTACTTCATGAAACCGCGCAGACAAAAACAAACCTACAACAACCAAGGAACTAAAAACATGGAACCAACAAACTTGGGCAGGAACTAAGGAACTTAAATACATGGAACACAGGTGAACAGAATTACTAATTAACACAAGTGGCAAACATTACACTCACGACACAAAGGACAAACAGGCAGTGAGTGGGGTTGGGTCAGGAACAGGGCTAGGAAGGTCAGGAACATGGCTTAGCAGGTCAGGAACAGGGATAGGCACCTCAGGCTGGGGCTAGGTAGCTGGGGAGCCCGGCTTGGTAGCTGGGGAGCAAGCTGGGTAGCTGGGGAGCAAGCTGGGTAGCTGGGGAGCGAGACTGGGTAGCTGGGGAGCGAGACTGGGTAGCTGGGGAGCGAGACTGGGTAGCTTGGGAGCGAGGCTGGGTAGCTGGGGAGTGAGGCTGGGTAGCTGGGGACCGAGTGTCGCAATCCAGGATGCAGCCAATGAGGCGGTCGAGGCACTCAAAGGTCACTGCCAGGAATGTGAATAATAAGGAAATCTCTGCTGGGTTAATTTTTTTGTTTGGTACCATGTCATGGCTTTGTGCAAGGAACTTAAGAACTTACATACATGGAGCACAGGTGAACAGAATTATGAACACAAAGTAAAATAGGTAGTAAGTGGGGTTGGGGCAGGATCGTCACAGGAATTTTGTTTTCGTAGTGATGCAAACTGTTCAAAAAATGTCTACTCTTATGATCTCTGAATAAACACATTAACAAAAAGATGTTTCCGTTGAATACGCCCATCTGTTTGTCTGTCTCTCCCCCTCTCTCTCACCAAGATGCATGATAAGAAACTCTTTTACCTCTCAGTGGGGGTCTCAACAATCAACTAAACAAAGCTGGAGCATACGAAAAATAATAGCACCCCAAAAAGTTGAAAAAAAGACGAGATGGAGTCGTTAAGAACAGACGTTTTGGGGGAATGCTGTCCAATTCAATGATGCCCCATTCTACATTATCATTGTTTATGGAAAATGGGGAGTGTGTGTTAGGAAGACTGTGGGTGAAACAGATAAGCATGGGAAGTCAGTCTGTTGAAGTGGAGTTGTTCTCCTGGATACCGTTATTTACATGTGAATAAATAATGGCTGCGTCGGATGGTTTTGGAAGCCGGAAGAACACCGGTTCATTATTCATCATTTATCAGTCATGAAATTGTGTATTTAGTTTGATTTACTGCTTCAGTAAGTCAACACTTCTTTGACACAGCTTGAGACAGCAAGACATTCACTGTTAATTAACAGGTGCATCTAATTTCTACAGTGTTTCATTGTCACAGAATTATTTGTTCGGAGGTTTTATCTTAATATTTGTCTTCATTGTTTTTTGTTTCCAGCTACGGGAAAATTGTGTCAACAAAGGCCATCTTGGATAAGAACACAAATCAGTGCAAAGGTAAGTGGTGCTTTCTGGAGTTTCAAAAGCTGATAAGGGTGATTATCTTTTGCCATCCAAAAGGGAATATACTGTAGCTTCTATGAGAAACATTTTGCCTCAAAGTGGCTCCAGGCATTCAGAGCTGTTGTAGTTATGTAGTTAGTTATTTTATGTCATTAGATGTATTTCCAGGTGCAACATGTGACCACAGCGCTGGACAAAAAGTAAAGGGAATGTTATTTGTTTCTGGATCATGCAAAACTAGCCTGTTGCAGGCTTTATATGATGGCGGTGGGAGAAAACATGTTATGATGCCAGAGCGGACATGTTGTTGGCAGACACAAACTAATGAAGTCGTTGTAAGGGAAGTCACATTGATTAGATTTGGATGGGAAAAACAAATCAACTAAATTACAATGTTGCAGTTTTGCCATTCTTTGTTTGATGGGTGAATAATATGACTGAGTGAAAGTGTGTTAACATTTGTCAGCATGTCATTACAGCAGTCATTCATCAAGTCAAGGCAATTCAGTTTTATTTACAAAGCACATTTTAAACAACCAGAGTTGAGTTAAAACAGCATAAAATACAACAGAACGACAATAACACAGAGAACAGGAGGTAAAAAAGGCATGCATGGTACGCAGGATTTAAAAGTGTCCAAAGAAGGGGCAGACCTAACGGAGAAGGGCAGGCTATTCCACAGTTTTGAGGCAGCAGCAGAAAAAGCACGATCACCCATATGCTTCAGCCGGGCTCGAGGGACCGTGAGAAGCATCTGGTCAGAGGATCTAAGTGACCTAGAAGTGGAATGGCGGCCCAGGAGGTCGGAGATGTGAGGGGGTGTTCATGGTGTCCTTAAGCATGACCCGTTCTCGGCTAGCTTGTCCTGCCACGCGGGGCATTATGCTCTCCTAAACCACGATGAATGCACCGCCGTTGAAGCCACATGATGAATGACGGGCCGCCAATTGTCATCTTTGATGTTTTGTCATGCTCCATGCCAGATGATTTCACAATTGCACAGCAATTACACTTATACTGGAGCATAAGGGGGCCCCGCTCTCCCAAGCATGACACCGGCATGGCATTCATCGGTTAACCAGCCGCAACAATGGCGACAGTATGTTTCAAATAGAGCTCACAGTAGGGGTGGTGGTGGCGGCGGTGGCGGCGGTGGTGGCAGTGGGGGTTAGTGCATCAGCGGGTTGAGCTCTTTTTGAGGGTCTTTCTGATTGTTTGAGCGCTCTGAACTGAGCCCTAATCACTGTGATTGTGCACTTCTGAAGGGGCGCCGCAGTACACGTGTTGGGGCGTGATTGGCGCTCCGTATCTGCCAGAGCTCCACTCCAGCGCCCCCTCCAGCGCCCGATCCTCAGACACGCCAGCAGCGCTGACGGCGGCTTCTTAGCGGCACAAGTCGTGCAATCAATGCAGTCTGTAACAAGAACCGATGAACGCCTTTGCCTGATAAAGGGCTGCATTGTTGTTGTTGGGTTTTTTTAATATATATTTTAGGAGAAATGAAATTGACTGACTTTGACTTGAATGCATCGGATTGACGATGCTTTGAATTGAAGTTGAAATGCCACATGGGGGTGTTTTGAAATGACATCCTTCACTTTAGGGATTACTCTATTTGTTTGATTGTAATCCAAACTGTTGCCATGCCTACTTGGGGTTTACAAACGTTTAGCATGGTTTGCAGTGGTTATGGACCGGAGTCCAGTGGTGATCTTTGATCATGTGTGCCGAGATGAGGGAGGGACTCATGTTTGCGTGGAACACAAACATAAACGATGGATTTGATTTACATACTGTAATTGCTCTAGTCAACATTGCAGTGCTGTAGCTTATGACGGTATTCTCGTTATCGTTTGTTTGGTGGTGATTTGCTTGTGATGTACTCCCACCCATTCAAATGAATTTTGTTCACTGAAGTTGGCGGTGGTTGGGGGGGGGGGGGGGGGGGGGGGGTTATATGGTCTTGTGATTAAAGTACAGGGGGAGGGAGTGCCAGGAGGGGTACTCTGGGTGAGCCTGCGTATGGAAATACACCGGCGCAGATAATGTGCTATCAGCGTCAACACTCTGTTTCATTATCACTTTGACAATTGATTTAGTCCAGGTTATCTCAATCTAGCCAACATAAATACAGGGAGCCCTTGGTCCCAGCTCATTGTGAAAATGCAGAGACTGTTGTCCACTTAGCAGAGTGGGCCGTGTCTTCAGGGAGGAGAGCCTAGGATGTAGGAAGGGGGAGGGAGAGGAAAGCCACTTTAGATTGTAAACGGCTTCGATTTCCCAAAGACCTACCTCCCTATCACGCACAAACACACAAACACACTCACACACACACACACACACACACACACACATGCAGACACACACACACACACACATACGTGCATGCACGCACACACACACAAACGCACGCACATGCAGAGCCTAAAGCCAAGGACCGTGGTTCTCAGGAGGTTAGATAGGATGTGTGTGTGTTTGTATGTGAAAAAGCGAGGGAGGGAAGAGAGAGCAACTACAAATATACTGGAAAAAAATAACTGCTGCATGACCAAGTTTCTAAAAAACAAGTGGCTAAAGAGGTGGATACACAAGGTTAGTTATTTATCATAGGTATACATGATATATGTTCTACATTCAACACAATGACTATAACAACAAGGTGTAAAAGTCAATGTACCAGTCAGAGTATATATTGAAAGCTGATTGACATGCACACTACATAATCAAAAAAAATGCATATGTTTTATTATTCAGTATTGAAGACTAAATTGCATAATCAGGCCTTTGCCCAGTGAGGTTAATATCCATCTGTGTGACTATGTGCCTTCATAAGACCAACGATGGTACAGAAATGAAAGAAATGAGAGTGATTATATAATTTTGTGATATAATTGTCACTTCTTGGTTCTCTGGAAATATCCTTATCACGCAGCCCAGAGGAGCTAGGACTTTCATCTGCGCAGAATTAGTCAAACGAAGAAAAACTAGAACATTCTGCTCAAAGTTTCTATGAAATGTGTGAACGGCATTGCACTTCAAAGGCAAGTACAGCAATTGTTCTCTTGGGTTTGGCATAGTGAACAGGAAGACTATCGTTAAACAAGCACTGGTTTAGGGAACAGTGGCAGCTAGCAGCCTCCCTATTACAGCAACACCAACAACAACGCTGTGCTGTGCTGTGCTGTGCCATGCTGTTATAGTCTTTGCTATGCTAGTGAGACCTCCACCATGAAGGAATAAGGCTCCTTGTTATAATTCGTGGAAATATAGAAAGTCAACAGACACATGCTACTTTGTAACATGCTTGTTGTCTACTGTGCACGTGCCACAGTGATGTATACACTCAGAGTCGCTCTCCAATAACACTTAATATGTATTGTCAACACATTTGGTGATTGAGTGCTACTGCGGTAACCATGAAGACCAGAAAGAAGATTATTTCCGCTGTTATTTTATCTTACCACGAGATGTGAGACGCCTTGTCTCGCAATCGACCCCAGCGGTTCATCTGAAACTGCTGTTTTTCAGCTCAGGACAGCGGAAATACTGGACAAGGTGAACCGAAGGGATGGTTTACAATGTGTGCCCGAGGGCGGGGCAGAGCCACCCGAAGGGGAAGCTGCGTTTCCTTTACCGCTCGGCAACTCTGTGATCTTTGCAGGGTGTGGATGTGTTGAAAGTCTTCAGGAAGCCTCGCTGTCTGCTAGTGATTGGAAGGAAAACACTTATCTTCTTGAAGGATGTCTTCTCCTGGATGCACTGTCTCTCAGGTCATAGAACAATAAAGGTCATGTCAGGCATCTGTCACACGCAAAATCCACCCAAAAAAATGATTTTAGTTTGCCTTTTAGAAGATGTATGCAAGAAAAATATGTGTGTGAGAGAAAGAGAGAGAAGGGGACAGAGAGAGAGGGGGGGGAGAGGGAGAGAGAGAGAGAGAGAGAGAGAGAGATCAAGAAAGTTATGAGACTTAGTTGCTCATTTAAAGCATGTGACAATCAATAGCCACCATCCATTGACTAAACTAGTTCAAATGGTTATGATAGGCAAGATTATGCATTGTGTTAAAGCGTTGAGAAACAGCTTCATGCATGCATTATTAGGCCACATCACGTGATGCATCTTGTCATGATTTTGTACTAGTAGTAACTATATGTGTTCAGTGGCCGATTTGCGTCGCTCAGATTCCATAGGGTCTACCAGCCAGCATGCTGTTGCTGTTGCCTGGTTAGGTGTGATTTAGGTGTGATTTGTGTTGCAGGGTGCGTGCTATATCTGTATGCAATGTAACAACATAAGAAATGCCATTTTGATAGATTTATGCACAGAGAAAGAACACAATTTATGCACAAGAAAAAAGTGAAGTGAAAACCGCAATGATAAAAATAATACAAAAATATGATACATAAAATATACTTCAAATCCTAATTGTTAACAATGGTAAACTGATGTCACTTTTCTAACCTGTGGCCACTCAAAGCGCTTTACAATTAGTGCCTCACATTCACCCATTCATACACACATTCATACACCAACTGCGGTGTCAACCATGCAAGGCGCCAGCCAGCTCGCCGAGAGCAGTTAGGGTTAGGTATGTCTTGCTCAGGGACACCTCAACACTTAGCTAGGAGGAGGAACCTGGGACCCAACCAGCCAACTTCTGGTTGCCAGGCGACCTGCTCTACCTCCTGACTAC
>JAOPHQ010002008.1:125000-147500 GCA_030340625.1 Merluccius polli | reverse complement strand
GTGCGCGTGCGTGCGTGCATGTGTGCGTGTGTTCATGTGCGTGTGTGTAACTGTGTATGCACGTTAGTGTGTCAGCTGAGGTTAGTAAAAAAAGGTGGGTGCATACAGCAGCAGTGCATGCTGGGACATAAAACTAATGGATGTAGACAAAAGGTCTATCTCTCTCTCTCTCTCTCTCTCTCTCTCTCTCTCTCTCTCTCTCTCTCTGTGTTTCTGCCATAGCAGTCTAGTTTTACTAGACTAGCCTTTAAAATGACATTCTTTCCTGTATCACTTTATATTATATTTCAGCTTTGTCCTCTGCCTAACCCTGCTCAAATCGGATGCTTTCTCTCACATATATATATTTATATTAGGGCTGGGCGATAAACGTGATAATTACGATGTTAACGCAAAGATACATAATGCTAGACATTTATTTTCAGTGGGAGACAAGCAGCACGGCACGGAGGAGCAGTACCTTGTTGCCGGACCGCTAGTCGCGCCCGCTAGACATTCATTTTCAATGAGAGACGGATGGCAACTAGCAATCCGACAACAAGGTACTGCTCCTCCGTGCCGCGCCGCTCGTCTCTCAAAAGGCCAGTACCTGCTTTAATGCATCCAAAAAATTAGGTAATAAAGCGAGCAAGAAACTGGAAAGTGGAAAATTACAGAAATAGGACTCTTGGATACTGCAGGGAGGCGCCGAAACCTGCCGCCACGCCCGCCACATTGAACCCAGACAAGACAGCATAGAACGAGGCCAAGCGCTCGATTCTGGCGTTAACTAAGGCCCCGACGTGGAGGAACAGCACTTAGGCTATACTTCCATTTCTTCGCACAAATGTCTGTTTTTTTTAGATGCATTGTTTCTTGGGCTTTCTTAGTTTGCCATGAGTTGTGATTTGAGCATATTGGTAAATGCTTAAATGCCTGTGTGGGTCCCTGGATTGTTTAAGTCTGTTGCTTGTGTTAATGTATATACATACATTTGCATAAAGCAAGCACATTTTGTCCACTCCCATGTTGAAAAGAGTATTACGGTACATTTGTAACAGATACAAAATGTGCGATTAATTTGCGATTAATCGTGGTTAACTATGGACAATCATGCGATTAATCGTGATTTAATATTTGAATCAATTGATAGACCTAATTTATATATAGATAGATAGATAAACAGGCAGACAGACAGACAGATAGACAGATAGATGGGCAGGTGGATGGATGGATAGATGGATGGATATGTCCTTGTATGTGAGTAGAAAGACAGCAGACAGTGGTCAGTCTTGACTGCATCAAGTTATTCTTAAAGAGAGGTGACAGCACTGCAGGCATTAATGCAGCAAAACTAGGCACACCTACCCGTTTTGTCATTAATGGGGACATTATATCCCCCTGAGAGTTCACTTGTATATTATTTTCTTTTGTTTTTGTCTTTCTTGTTTTTTCTCTCTTTCTGTTTTACTTACTTTTAGTATTTGCTTGCAAGTTTTAAACTTTTATTTTGGGTTCAGCACAGAGATGAAGAAGAATTCAATGGAGATAATAAGGATTCGTGAGAGAGAGGATATTAGAATAGCCTCAAGGGTGTGTGTGTGTGTGTGTGTGTGGATGTCTGTATATAGACATGTATTCATGTACATGTACATACATGTCTAGGTTTGTGTGTGTGTGGGTGTGTGTGTTGGGGCTTCTTGCTCAGAAACTATTGCAACAAAGGAAAAGCTGGAGGAGAGGAGAACAAGCAGAGAGGTAGAGGGAGAGAGAGAGAGAGAGAGAGAGAGGAGCAAAGGAGGCCCAATTAAATTACATGTAATCTGGTCTGAATGTAAGTGACCATCAGCTGCTCTCCAATCGTATTAGCCCTGCATTAGCCTTGTCTATGCTGCTGTGTGTGTCCGTGTGTGTGCAGATAGGAGTGTTTTCACCATCTTTCACTTTTGTGTGTGTGTGTGCCATTCGCTAAATGGTCGCCTATATGTGCACCTCTGTGTCTAATTGTGTATATGTGTGTTAGTTTGTGTGCATGGAGGGATGGGATGAAGGAGGACAGTTGCAAAGGATATGTAAGCCCGACAACAACAAAACAAGAAAGAGTTTTGCTGAAGCATAAACATAAAAAATATACAGACACTCCCTAATGAATGTTTTTCTGTTGCTATACCAATAGAGGAATCATAACAGTTATCCTAACCATTTGTGGAGACACACTTCTGTTTTTTGCCAGTGCATTAACCTGCATATTTGCTTACCCACAGAGACATTTTCTAATGCTTTAGAGTCCTCTGTAACCCCTGAAGAGAAATCATCGAAATAATTATGCATGTAATTAAAAGCCTTCCGATCCACAGCAGCGTTTAACAGCACAATGGAGGTACGAAATGTACCATGTAAGAAGTACTAAAAGCTTTGCTTACGGCATAGAGCTCCAGAGCCTGACAAAAAAAATGTGATTTTTATGCAGCACCATATTCATTGCTAACACTTAAGAAATCCTCCTGTTATGGTCTCTGAATAACTTAAGCAAAAGGCACGGGAACATTCTGTCCAGTTAGTTTGTACTGTGTCGTATTGTGAGGAAGATACAATATTATGAGGCCACAAAAAAATACAACCACCAATGTTGTTTGATAAGGTCAAAGCCAAAAGCCTTGGTGTATTGTGTTTCACGGATACGTGGATATTATCTGAAAATATCACAAAAGTTTTTAAGAAACGGAAATCACTGTTATATTCAGAACTCGGTCACTTATCAATCAATTAACTATCTTAATTTTGGCTTCGGGCGTACCACTAAATTGTCACCAAGACCATTCACAGACCAGTGGTTTAAACGGTTAAAAAATAGATAAATACGCATGCGGTGGCTGAGCAAAGTGTGCCAGCGCTCCCTTTATGCACATATATTACTGCAAAAAGGCCAGGGCCAGTGGGAAACAGTGGAAAGAAAAAGTCAGCAACACTGCTTCTGCTCCCAGTGTGTTTATTTAGCAAACACAAATTAACACAAAACATCAATAGAAAATATTACAATGGAAAACATATGATGCAATGCAGAAAGTAAAATATAACAAGCTATAACACTATATTATATATTATATTTATTTTCAATGATATATATTGTTTTTTCTGTTATTGTAAATTAGTTTATTTCAAAAAATCCCACGTACCACCTGCAGTACCCTCCCCCAAAGGTTGAAAAACAATGTTGTTACTAAAGACGAATGACTTTTCCCTAATAAGGAGAGAGAGAGAGAGAGAGAGAGAGAGAGAGAGAGAGAGAGAGAGAGAGAGAGAGAGAGAGAGAGAGAGAGAGAGAGAGAGAGAGAGAGAGAGAGAGAGAGAGAGAGAGGGAGAAGGGGAGGGAATGAGAGAGAGAGAGAGAGAGAGAGAGAGGGAGAAGGGGAGGGAATGAGAGAGAGAGGGAGAGAGAGAGAGAGAGAGAGAGAGAGAGAGGGGGAGAAGGGGAGGGAATGAGAGAGAGAGGGAGAGAGAGAGAGAGAGAGAGAGAGAGGGAGAAGGGGAGGGAATGAGAGAGAGAGGGAGGGAGAGAGAGAGAGAGCGAGGGAGAGGGAGAGAGAGAAAGAGAAATCCAGCAGACGATATCAGAGAGTGGGGGTGCGGTGGAGTGGGCGTGGCACCCAGCCTGATGCCTCTCTAGAACAGCTCTATAAATTAGATAACCACGACCGGAAACCTCATCACCATACACATACACTCTCTCTCTCTCTCTCTCTCTCTCTCTCTCTCTCTCTCTCTCTCTCTCTGAGTGATGAGATGTATTGATTGATGAAGATCGGAAAGAAGGGAAAGAAGTGGTTGTAGGTAGTAAAGAGAGATGAGGATAGGGACACAGTATCACACTGATTGTTTATACACCACACACACACATATATATATACAATCTCCTTACTTTATGGGGGGGGGGGCATTAAGTGTTCTACCTGGAGTCTAGTCTCTGATTGGCTGCTCAGGCTTTACATTCCTCATTGTTATTGGTGGCTGGGTGTTCTATCACTATTTGTCATTGGTCCTGCAGACGGGTCTGGGAGATTCACAATCTGACTGCGTAGCGCCTGCCATCGATCAAACGTTGTGGACAGCAGCCCAACTGCTTCTGCAGAGAGAGAGAGAGAGAGAGAGGGGAGAGGGAGGGAGAGAGAGAGAGAGAGAGAGAGAGCGGGTGGGGGAGGGAGAGAGAGACAGAGACAGAAAGAGAGAGGGGGAGATAGGAAGAGAGAGAGGGGGGAGATGGAGGGAGAGAGAGAGAGAGGGGGGAGGGAGAGAGAGACAGACAGAAAGAGAGAGGGGGAGATAGGAAGAGAGAGAGGGGGGAGATGGAGGGAGAGAGAGAGAGAGAGAGAGAGAGAGAGAGGGGGGGGAGGGAGGGAGAGAGCGGGTGGGGGAGGGAGAGGGAGACAGAAAGAGAGAGAGGGAGATGGGAAGAGAGGGAGGGAGAGACGGGGGGAGGAAGAGGGAGAGAGGGTGGCGGGAGAGAGAGAGAGAGGGGAGAGGGTGGGGGGAGGAAGAGGGAGAGAGGGTGGCGGGAGAGAGAGAGAGAGAGAGGGGAGAGGGTGGGGGGGGAGAGAGAGAGCGACACACACAGAAAGAGAGAGGGGGAGGTAGGAAGAGAGAGAGGGGAGAGAGGGAGGGAGAGAGAGGGGGAGAGGGAGGGAGAGAGAGAGGGGGAGGGGGAGAGGGAAAAAGAGGGAGAGAAAGAGAGAGAGAAGGGGGAGAGAGAGAGACAGAGACAGATAGAGAGAGAGAGGGAGGGAAAGAGAGAGAGGGAGGTAAAGAAAGAGAGAGAGGGAGGGAGGGAAAGAAAGAGAGAGAGGGAGGGAGGGAGAGAAAGAGAGAAAAGGGTCCGGGGGTGTTTGAAAGAACATCACAAATCAACTGCTGCAACCTTTTAGTATGTCTCAGTCTTGCTGGCAGCACACATGCCTGCTGAAGTCCAATGAGGATGGCTCCCTGGTTGTCTGGCCTGTCTGTCTGTCTGCACGCCATATTTACACACACCCTTTGCTCTTTCTTCAATTCAATAGATCTGCATTTCCCAATTGAAACATGTATGCCAAAATAGAAACACATAAATGCATGCACACAGACACACACACACGCACACACACACACACATGCACGACACATGCACACAGACAGACACTAGAACTGGGACATGTAGAATAGTACGCTATATTGATATCCCATATTCTTATGAATTCTACACACCGTTTTATACAGTATGGTAATTGAAGGTATGCTATCAGACTGAAACTGTTTTTCTTTCCATTATCGTTGATGTTTATTTCATGACAATAATATTGAATTATTGCCCACCCCAGCTCTAGCCAGCTCAGCCTAGCCCTGACACACACACACACACACACACACATAAATGTATGCATGCACACACACACACACACACACACACATATTATATAGTATGTCGTCTTAGACAGCCATAGCTTGCGTTGATTGTGGTTTGATTGGCTGCTTGCTGAAGAAGTGGGTTTCTAGGTTTGACCATATGACCACCATGTGGAAGACAGAAGATGAGTCATCGGCAAAGTATCAGCTGGCATCACCAATAGGGCAAAGTATTCCCTTGCATACTAAGGTATGGGGGTACAACCTTTGATAAACGACTTTGGTTAATGTGATAAACAACGATACCAAATCTTGGCTGTTTCTGTCAGTCGACCTCAATGGTAGCAATATCTAAGCACCAAAAAGTGTTCACCTTTCTTCACAGGAAAGGTAGATTATTAGCCTAGAAATCTAGACGCCTCTAGCGGCAGCAAATTTGATCTGCAGCCAGGGGGTCTAGCCTTTTGTCGTCGTTTTGCGCTGCTGGAAACAGAAAATCTGTCAGGCCAATCACAGCGTGAGGGGCGGAGTCGGAAGCCGGGCTACCATGACGACAGAGTTGCGACGGTTCCGTGTTAGAGGGAAACAATGGCTGCTGCTGCTGGCGAACGGCTGTCTTTCGACTCGGCTTTGGCCGCGACTCTTCAAGACTTGAAGTTAACATTTCTTCTTCGTTGCTCTGATTGGTTGTAGCGCTATCCTATTGCGTGCAGAGGGAACTTGAAAGACAACCGTTTATCCCGCCCACAATGGAGCAATGCCAGACCCTACATCTTTCTGATGTGGGTCTGGCTTGCCAGGCTAGTAGATTATGACATTTGTTTGCAATCTACAGCAAGAGGCGCACCAATCAGTTTTTGATTAATGTGATTCACACCGCCCCAATGAACGCCAACAAACACCGACATCGTGGCCAATGTGCCATGCACGTTGGTGGTTGTTGGCTGTTGTTGGATGAGGTTTTTTGTTGGTGAACATGTGGAATCGGTGTTGGCCAACTTCGGCCCACATTCTATTGTTGGGTATCGGTGTTTGTTGGGGAGCACCTACACAGTGGTCCCTGTGGGACAACACCCTTGCTAAAAAATCTCCCCATGGCAAGATTGTGAACCCCCGAGGTAGTCGTCATCACGGTTTAGCGAGTCTTCAGATGGTTTCTGCAGACACGTCGGTTTGTCCGAAGGTGATGTGTGCATTGCGCATGTGTTTGTGGACACATTGCATGCACCTTGCTGTGCAGGTGAATTTAATTAGGCTCCAGAATTGAAAGTCTTGATAGTCTTTGCGCTGCATTTTTTTCTTTCGAAGTGTGTGTGTATCTGATGTTAAACTCGGAGGAGAAAAAGCTGTGTATGGGTTCGGGCACAGCCGCATGCGTGTATGTGCGTGCGTGCGTGTGTGTGCGTGTGTGTGTTTGCATATATGTGTGTCTATGTCCTTTAGTTTTTTTGCCAACTCAGACTATTTTTCTCCTTTCTAAAAGTAAATAACCTTGGTGTGTCAAGCTGTTAGCTGGCCCCACTCTGCCCTTGTTCAGACATCTAAAGACTGGTAGAAAAAATCCCTCCACTCTCTCATCTGTCCACCCCAGCAAAACCTCCCCACTATTACACCAGCAGGGTGTGCGTGTGTTCGTTTTTTGTGTATGCATACGAGTGTGTGCTTGCGTGTGTTTTTTATGGATGTGTACAAGTGTGTGCTTGTGCTTGTGTGTGTGTGTGTGTGTGTGTGTGTGTGTCTTTGTGTGCGCGTCCGTTTGTTTGGGTGCGCGTATAAGAAAAATATTTCCAGGAGACGGAACAGAAAAAGAAAAAAAATATATATATATTCTTTTCACTTCATTGATGTCAACAGTTTATTTGTATTTTTTTTTACATTGTAAATCAAGTCCCTGTGTGTTTTGGCGTGTAAGCGGCGCGGTATGGATTAGCGCGTTGAGACGAGGAAGGGCGAGAGACAGACAGAGAGAGAAAGAGAGAGAGAGAGCGCCTTTCAAACAGATCAACCAGGATGCGAGCCAAAGCATCCGACTGGCTCAAGAGTCCTTGAAGGAGCCAATAACCGCTGGTCTGTCTGTCGCAGCTGCTGCTGCTGCTGCTGCTGCTGCTGCTGCTGGTTCCCTCGCTCGGGCCATGGCCCTGACTATAAAGGAGGATGTTTTTGCAAATATGAAAAGTAGACTGATTGAAGTTGTGTAGATGGTAGATCTTATTCCGATGCCATTTCATCAATCTCTGCCGTCTCGTTCTTTTCCTCTCGCTTCCTCGTTTATCTCAGTCATCTCGTTCATCTGTCTCTCGTTCATCTGTCTCTCTCTCTCTCTCTCTCTCTCTCTCTGTCTCTCTCCCTGTCTCTCTCTGTCTCTCTCAGATGACTTTGGTCTTTGAGAGAAGACATGAACTTTTAACTGTGTTCTCTTTCTCTCTCTCTCGCTCTCTTTTTCTCCCCACTACCACCCTGTTCCCCTTTTGCTTGTCTCTCTCTCCCTCTGTCTCTGTATTTGTTGTTCTCCCTTCCCTCCTTTTCTCTCTCCCTTTACCTCTCTCTCCCTCCCTCTCTTCTCTCTCTCACAGTCTTCATCTTACTTCTCGTCATTTCCTCTCGCGTTCTGTTTGGCTGTCGTCTCGGTTTCTCTAGTTCTGCCGTTCTCCTGTTCTTCTCGAGTCCTTCCTACTCTGGTTTACTCCCCCCCCCCCCCCCCATCCCCACCACACCTCGACATGCACAGACACACACGTCCTCTCAGCCTAATCCCTGTGGTTTCAGATAGAGATAACCATGGCAACAGGTCATGGCTCTGGAGCCAGGCTGTCTCAGGAATAAAGGCATTGATCAGGATGAAACCCGGTCGTCTGGAAACGCAAACACGTGCGCACGCGCATATTGCAGACTCACACTCGGACACACGCACACACTCACTCACTCGCTCACACACACGACCCGCACAGGCCGTGCACACAGAACAGAGAAACACATGTCACACACACACGTGCGCGCGCACACACACACACACACACCCACACACAGTCTTGCCAACAGGCTATACTGTTGGACGTATTGACTTGTGGTGGTGTGTGTGAGTGTGTGTGTATGTATGTGTGTGTGCGTGTGCATGTGCATGTGTGTGTGTGTGTGTGTGTGTGTGTGTGTGTGTGCATGGTCTTCATGGAGACCCCTGCATCTAGATTTCAGGCAATGAACAAGGTTTCGTACAATCATATCAGATGTAACATCAGGGACATACGTATTCTAATCTTTTGTAGGGATTATGTGATACATTGTGTCAGTTCCCTGGGAATCTGTATACTAATGCATCACAATGGGATTGTATATTTCCGTGTACAAACACAGCTTAATAGTCTGTATTCAATCATCTGGGATGGGTGTATTTGTTTGTATAATATATGTGTGAGATAATATCCTTCAGCCATTATCTCCGCAAAGGTATTTTATTCCTTTAACTGCCTAATGAGTAGCTGAATATGATTTATCTACAGAAAACATTCAACCTGAAGATCCAGTACCTCTAGATGTAGACCCTCATTGCGAATGCTGGGATTCAAGAAGACTAATCTTATGCATTCCCACCACCCACTCCTATACAGAAAATATATTCAGTGATGGATGCCTCGATATATGTAAGTGGTAATGTACAGCGAGCCGGTCATTACTGCGAAATAAACCCTGACAAGGTGATGCATTCGCATCAGGGTCTTGAATCACCTTGAAGGGGTTTATATCACTCACTGTACATTATCCCACTTATTAAATGGCTCCTTGCTAAATAAGTCAATCATTTGACCGTAATTGACCAATCAGAATCGAGTATTCAACAAAACCATGTAATAAATCTGCTTATACCACAGCGTTGTTGAATACTTTATTCTGATTTGTTAATAGCGTTCCAAAGGTGTGCATTATTTTTCAATAACGGGACGCCGCTGCCTTTTAACAGTTCCTAATCGATGCACTACAAATCCAGCATTAGCAACAACAATGGTTAAATAGAAATATCCTTGAATGCAAGTCTATGCTCAAAACGCCAAATATTTTTTTCATTTCAGCTGTTTAATTCGAAAAAAAAAAGAACATTATAGATGCAAGTAACTAATATCTAATCATTGTTGGTAACTGTAACTACATATCACAGTAGTATAGAACAGGCTTTTCAGAATACGCAATTGTAAAAAGCAGACACACACACATACACACACAGGCACACACACACATGACCTTGCTAGTGTGATCAGGATGTGGTCTGCACAGTAGGACCAATGCAACCGTTTATTTTCGTAAACTGTGAACGGCTAATCCTCTTCCTGCAGGACATTGCTGTGGAGGGCCGCTTGTCGTGGGAGGACACATTTATTTTCTATTCAGCATGTAGTTGCCAGTTTTGACTCTGCTAGTGTAATCTTCACAACAGCAGATCACTGGAGTTGCATGTCCTTGGATCATACAACTTCGCTAAATCCCATGGAAACACAATATATAATAGACTGCAATGAATGTCTTTTTAAAAAGCACATTCAATAAGTTTGTCTTAAAACTTGTATTAATTCATCATGCCTAATCGGACAGAAAAGTGTTTCCTCATTGATATTCCAGCAAGCTTTTTGGGTTATTACAATATTTTCATGAATTGGCATTTGGATCTACAGTGGGAGAATGAGAGAGAAAAAGTGAGGGGGAAAAAAGACAATGTAGTCTTTGCAGTAAAATGTAGTTCTGAGATAGTGACACTGTTGAATCAGCCTGTTTCATAAACCAAGTCCCATGTGTTTAATGAGAAAATATGATCTACAATTCATCGGGCTGTTTTATACTGTTGAATATCAGCCAGTGGTGACTCAGTGCTGAATGGAAATCTATACTCCCTACTCCACCCAGTGTCTCTAAGATATAGACACACACACACAAATGTGCACACAAACGCACGCGCACACACACACACCCACACTCAAACACGTGCACACACAGCATATATAAAACTAAAATGTGCTGTAATACCTGTTACCTGTATAACCAGTAAAAGGTGCAGTGCCACATTTAAAACAGCAGACAGATGGATTCTATTGCATGCCACCACTTCCTTCTACCTCATTGGAATAGGCATCTCCATATTTCTGTAGTACTCCAATATACTAATACTCCCATTCTGATCGTATTCAAAATATGTTTTTTCCCTATTATTTCTGCTGACTTTTCCACAATCAGTAATGTGGATGGTGGCCAGTCCTTTGTTTTGCTCCCAGCCACCATGATGGCACAGCGTTCTTTTCTGTAACGTTGTACACACACACACACACACACTACCTCTTCGTGATGAGTCAATCTCTCCTGCTCACCCGTCTCTCCCACTCCCCTCCTTATCTCTTTAATTTCCCAGCCAGCCATCCCTTCTTCCCCTCTCAGCACATCCTCGTGTTACACCCTGGTGTGAGGCTGTGTGTGTGTGTCAGTGTGTGTGTGTGTGTGTGTGTGTGTGTGTGTGTGTGTGTGTGTGTGCATGTGTGTTTGTGCGCGTGCGTGTGTGTGTTTTCTGCCATCGTTAATGAGTCCCTCGGGACTTGACTGAAGCAGCCATTTTTATTAGTCCTCCCTGGGATGTTGTGTCTTCAACGACACACACACACACATGCACACATATATATAGACACACGCGCGCACACACACACACACACACACTCACACTGTGTCTTTATGGGAGGCGTCATACAGGGTGTGTACCTGCAGGGGAAGCCAAAGACAACTCTCGTCCATGTTCTAAACGCCATTAATCATTTTGAGAAAGGAGTTCCCTTCTGCCTTCTCTCTCGCTCTCTCTCTCGCTCGCTCTCTCTCGAGCTTGAGTCCCTGACACACACACACACACACACAGGCTGAGACAGGCGTAGAGCAACACTGGGCCCCATTTGTCAAGCATTTAACAGATATGTCCAAAATAATCTCCCTCTGTATTCCTTCACCCCGGTTCTCTGTTCTCCTCACACATTTAATTTTTTATTTTACAATGCTAGGCTATTGATTACAGATGGTAAACGATGGAATAAAAAAGCTCACGCACACTCTCACTCACATATATACATGCACACTGACAGGTGCATTACAAGTCATGTCGATGGAGACGACTCTACTGTGTGTGTGTGTGTGTGTGTGTGTGTGCACATGTGTGTGTGCATCTTTCAGACCATTCGTCTGCATTCCAGGTAATTAGACTGGCCAACAGCTGAATCCCATTAGCGTTGATTACAGCTTTCAGTACGAGAGAGAGAGAGAGAGGGAGAGAGAGATAGAGAAAAAAATGACAAGTTATGTTCATACATTTTTTGTTAAGACTGCATGTAATTTTAGGTTTGTTTTTGTATGGACTTTGTGTGTCTGTGTGTGTGTGTGTGTGTGTGTAGGCACGTCCCAATATACCCCCAACCCCCCCCCCCGACCACTACCCATTTTTTCTCCTCTCCTGTTTTGACGTTTTTGTCCTGCAGATGGCCCTACGAACAGAGTGAATGCAGATGCTGGCTCCGTGACATAGGGGTTGAAAAAGTATCCCAGAATGCATTTGGATTTTCTTTTCAACAATGGCTGTCAAATTGAAGAGCACAAATGTACTCAAAAAATGTTATGCCGGTGGGAATGTCTTGGTTTAATTCACAAACAATTATTAATGCGTCATGTCAAACTTTTTTTGGTAATTTTGTGATTTCACAATATCTGAATATGTCGGAAAACATTGGAGTCGGGTTATGTCCCATTTCTTAGTGTTTATTTTACCCCTCTGCTCCATTTGGAGGGACCACTACATCAAGAAGTGCCTCCAAACGGAGTTGGCGGGAGTGGGCAAGACAAAAGGGACTTGGCCTGTGTGCGTGTGTTTGTGTGTTTCTGCTACAGCTGTGTTATTGGCTGGAAAATGGTATCAATCTATCCTTGTATCCTTGTGTCTGTCTTCTTTTTTATCTCTCTCTTAATCTCGTTTCCTCATTCCTCTGAATGGTAACGTGTTCTGTTAAACCTTCACTAGACCCCACCCACACCGGTGCCACCTCCTCACGTACATCCATCCACACAGCACATAATGGACTAGTGCCCCTCCCCCCTTGCTGGCTTCTGTGTGCTGTGATTGGCTGATTGATTACAGCCTCGTTTAGGGCAGACAGTTGGGTCTCCATGTCTGCAATTAATTGCTTTTCTGGGTCCTGACAGAAGAGCAGACAGAAGCAAGGTTTACAAGAACGAGGGCACGGCGGACAAGGATACAGTGAGAAAACAGAGAAAGAAAGAAAATAAAATGACAATATAGCAAAGCCCAAAACATGATTTTCTAGACTGGGTTCGATCCCTTAAAGGTGCACTGTTGAAAAATCTCATTCTCTCTCATTCTGATTGCCTGAAAGACAAGACCAATGTCGATTTGCTAACCCTGTCCCTTTGGTAAAAACCCTTGCTTCTACCTTGAAGGGCATTCCAATTCGTGTAATGGTTGTCACGACAACACTTTTACCCTCAAATATAACATTTTAATGCAGAACCATGTCCCAGCATGCATCTTGGTTGCTCAGACTGCCACCCTATCAGTAAGTAATGGACAAGCAAAGTTCAGGGAGATGCAGGGAAAGTTGCAATGGAAAGAAAATTCAGAGCACAACCTATGAAAGGCATTTCAACCATGCCTATGGGATAAGACTGCCATCTTAATGTTGCCTCTTCAACACATATTGCTCCTCAACACTTAAACAAAAAACAATTATAAAAAAATAAAATATGGGACATGTTTGTTGACATAAGCTTGGCTATGTTTCACTACTTTTGAACCAACCCATGCATTTGGACACATTTGCCTCCAGCAATTTTCATTGCTCGCAAACCACTTTGATATGTGGCCCTGACCATCGGCTGATTCAGATCCAATTCCATTCCCTCTGGATTTCAGCATTGGGAAAATCGGTGAAATGGCCTCTTCCATCTTCTCCTCATCCCGTTGGTCAGTGGTCAAAGGCTTCCCACACGTCCATCTGGACCCACTGGACCGTCGGGAGCCATTTATCCAACCCAACCCAGAACTCATCCAGTCGCAAATGGAAACCGAGGCAGAAGTGAATGCAAGCTGCATGTGCGTTGATTTGAATGCCAGCACTCTGATTGTGGCTGCATCTGGCGAGTTCGCTGTGTAAGCAGATCTAACACCTGTCTCCCAGCGACCTTCAGGTCACTGCCCTTCTGCTGCCAAAGATGGTGGCTGGAAGAAAAAGAGAGGCGGCTGCTTCTGTGTGCTTCTCCACTTCGACCAGCGCTGAGGCGTGATTCAGCCATGATCTGAGAATTGAGTAAATACTGCTCTGTCGCATGTAAAATGTCATTTTATTTCCATATTTAGAATTGTAAATGTTTAATTAGTCTTGCAAATCAGACTTAACATTCATATCTAAAGTCTGATGGCAGACGAGCTCAAATCTGGGCGAATTCACTTTCTTTCGGTTCATATTCGTTTTGACCAATCATGTTGCTGGAGGCGGGGATCTGTTGATCATAAATCATGATGTTGATCATAAATCAACACTGTATAGACTGGCCACTGAAGAAATACACTTACCAAAATCCCCTTCTAAAAGCTTCATCCACTCACGTAAAATGAGTTTTCTTCGGTAGAATATCTTCGTAATGAAACAGGAAACAGGGCCTAACTCCGCCCCTTTCAGTTTCTGGTTTCCGGCCCAGGCTCTGTGCCGTCTTTAATTTAGTAAAAACACGGTTTTCAAAATATTTGTGTTTTTTATTGATATTTATTCTTTAAGTTAAATTCAGACCATGTTATTTTATACTGTGACTTCTACCTCCTGTGTGTATAATTACCAAACTCCGTCTCCTATTCTCGTTACTCTTGTAAAAGCTTAGACGAAAACAACAATAAAAAACAGACTACTGGACTATTGGATTTTATGACCATTCAACTGTAAAAAGTAAGGGTAGGCTTAAGGGTAGGCTTAGGCTTAGGTTGTCCTCTACTGTATAATACATGTCCATATCCTCCTGCATGCATATGCTGGGACCTGGAAAAGTGTTAAGAATATTGAAAGACAAGCACTAATTTGCCACAATAACAGCTTTTGATGCCTCAGATATACAATATGCATCCAAGACCCTTTGAGTGTTCAGGTAATCTGTATTACCTCTGTATTACCTGAACTAACACAAAACATACAAAAATGTACATACATATGAAACACACACAGAACAGAACAGGCAACAGAAAGCAAACAACTGGCAATTTCATGTATGTTACACAGCAACACCCACTCTGACATGCACAAATTTGCTCCCCGCAGACCAATCTGATGGTCATTTCATCCAGAAGAACTGCTGTCCTGCCGTTCATAAGTATCCAGTGTTGATCTGGAAGACATTGTGAAGGTGATGAACTGTGTTGATCTCCATAGCAAACGAGCCCCTCGGGATCCCGGGGCTTTAGGGTCTATCAAATATTCATGGCGTGTTCATTAAGTATTGAACAAGCCTTTAAAAAGTATTTAGACAAGCAAGCTTTCATTAGGGGGGGATTATGGACTCTGTGTTGGGTATGTGGAGTAAAGAGGAGAGGAAGGCTAAACATGGAAGGGGAAACCAACTAGTGTACAAGGAGGAAGGGGCTAGTGAGGGTTGAGTAGGAACCTTGGGAGTGAACAGTAAGACATTTTTTGTCAGAGTAGGTGACAGGCAGCTGAAAAAGGAGGGGATGGGAGGAGAGGAGGAAAGACAGACAGGAAAGGTTTACTTAAGGAGAAAGAGAAAGGGGGCAGAACATAAATCAAGATCAAGAAGATAGGTGACTCACACTGGCAACATTTGTATTTCTTTTTACTAATATGTATACAAATCCACCATTTGTTGGTATAACGTTTTTTGTAATGGAAAATAAAGTGATTTAGTTATTGAAACATTGTTTTCTTGCAAATTATTTTAATTATGTGTTTTGTATTACTGTAGTTGCATTATGTGCTTTAGGACATATTTACAGAAAAAAACATTAGACCAACTGAACGACAAAAGATCTTTCATCACCCTATTTGTTGAGTGAAAAAAGGAAAGAAAACTGAAAAAAATGAAAAGGAGCATTCATACAGCGGTTGGACACCCAAGGTATTTTGTAATGAATGATTCTGCTGGATTTTCAGGAAGAATGGTGACATAGCAAGACGACAAGATGGTCCAATGGAGAAGAAATGGAGAATTGAGAAAAGAAAAGCGGAAGGCAGAAATAATTTAATACCACAAAGGGGAAGCAGATTATTTATTTTTTAAAGATTTATTTGGCAGGGACAGTACACCAGTCCCCGGGCAGGTCAACAACATATTACAATAAACAATTACAATTACAATGAAAATACATAAATAAATAAAAAACAGTACATTATGTTAGGAAACATTAACAGTACAGCACCATTAATGTCCACACTTGTCTGTCCTTTCTGGCCACAAACTGACTCATTGGTCAGGGGAGCAAGACTGTGAAGGGTTTTAGGAACAAGGCTTCATAATAAGGTGTTACAGTCCTGGGTGAGTAGATTATACTTGACTGATGTGACAGTGGTGATATCTGTAAGGCTTCTTGTCCATGATCTTAAGTGCTTGTTTATAGAGTGACGAGTTGATGTACGGTGGTTTATACTGCTAGCGACCAGCTTGTGATACTGTATGACAGATGGGAAAAAATCATTGTGGGCATATTTAGCAGGGCTGCTTCAGTTAGGGGCGAATTATTCTGAAATTGGCAAGGCCAAACTTCACAGTATGGATAATCTTCTTTTTTTTAAATTAGAATCCAAAATGATGCAGAGGTATTTGAATTCTGATACCACCCTTAAGTGTTTCACTGTTAAGCAACAGGATGGTGGACTGCTGACTTATTTTGGAGAAAAACATGCAAATACATTCAGATAGTTTGTATGCAGACAGTTGTCGATTTTTTGCATGAGTGTAGAGAACGATATAATCAGTATACAATTGGAGACTGACAGAGGGGCATGCGGATGGGAGGTCATTTATATATAAGCTGAACAGGAGCGGGCCCAGTATGGATCCTTGGGGAACACCAGTATCCACTGTGAGGGCCACAGATAGAGTATCTCCTACATGAACAGCTTGCTTCCTGTTGGATAGATATGAAGTCATCCAATTGATGGTGGCAGCAGAGAAATTGAAGGAGGATAGTTTAGCTAAAAGGACCTTGTGATTCACTGTATCAAAGGCCTTCCTTGGTTCTAAAAAGACAGCACCATGAATGGAAAGTATAAAATGAAGTAAACATTAAAAAAAAAAGTATACTTCTGTCGTTCTTCACAGATCACATAAGTTGTAGAGCCACAATTCATTCAGTTCTCATCTGGTGTCTGGATTTTCATATTTTCACACAAAAAATATAAAAATACAGAGCAGTTTTGTTCCCCCATAACCCCCCAACACATAGACATAAAACCACATCTTTGCCCTCTGTTTACCCTCTGGCTCTCAAGCAGGTGTTGATGCATAGCAGGGTAACCTGGAAGTGGCGGTGACACCAGGCCCGGCCCTGCTGTAATGATGCAGCGATGAGGCTTAATGGGGCTGAAAACACGGGCCGACTGACTAGCAGGCTGGCAGAACAGTCAGGGAGAGCACAGTCAGGGAGAGGCACAGTGTGGTGTGAAGCTGCTTCGAGCTCATGACAGATGTTACAGAGAGAGAGAGAGATAGGAAAGGTGAGGGAAAGAAGCAGAAGAGAGGGAAAGACAGAGGGGAACAGAAATAAGCAAAGACAGAGGGACAGAGAGGGAGAGCGAGGTAAGAGTGAGAGATGGGGAGCAAGAGATATAGAGAAAGGGATAGATGGAAATAAGCAAAGAGACAGGGACGGAGATGGAGAGCGAGGTAAAAGTGAGAGACAGGAAGGGAGAGAAAGACTGAGGGAGAGACGGTAATACGTAAAGACACAGGGACAGAGAGGGAGAGGGACAGCAGGGCAAAAATGAGAGACGGGGATAAAGAGAGAGAGCAAGGTGAGAACTTGGAGGCACACAGAGTGAGAGGGCCGCTGTGAAGTTAAGCAGACAACGACTTAGTGCAAAGTCAAGCAAGCTTTAGTATTTTTCATTTCCCGAAATGTCTGTATACTCTTCTTCAGAAAATGTACCTTGTTGGCCATTTGTGGCCAGGAGCTGGCTTAGTCACTAGAATTCAATTATCTCACCCAGTATGCACAATGTGTTGGGTTGGACACATCGCTACTCCTTTTCCCTGCCAACTCCGCCGAGACGGCACAAATGAAGCCAGGGGAAGAATTGACACAAAGTTAATTTTACTGGTTCATAGATTTTTGCACATGCTCAGGGGAGACGATTTGAGACTGAAACAGGCAAGTGCATCTGCCCTCACTAACGCAAATTTGCATCCTTTCTTCTATTTTTTAACCACAACAGCATGTGCTCAGAAACAATGCCATTAACCTAATTTCACCAAAGTGGTTCAAGATAATGAGCAGGAAAATGTTGGATGAAACTATTTCTGCCTCAAAAATGCGTGCTTAATGAGCAACTTGCAGGTTGGCATTCCCACGTCCTGCGCACGTGTATGCGCAGACCGAAAAACTAACATGGACAGGACTTAAAGGAGCAGTAGGCAGTATAAATTATCAAATTACTCATAACATTCCATCAGCTATCAATAAATCAAATGTTATGCAAATAAAACTACATTCTACGAGTGCCTTATGACTGTGTAGTAGGCTGTCAAAAATTGCTCAACCCACCGGCCAAAAAAACAACAATCAGCGTTAGTTTTGTATCTACTAAACAGGAAAATTCTCTACAAAGTCAAGTTCCTGGTTGTCTGCCTTTCTCTGCCCAATTAAACTGATCTGCACGTGCACGATTGGACATCGTTTGGTGAGAGGGACTTAGGTTTTTTTGCCTTCTGTCTTTTCAAATTCTTGACGGTTAGGGGAATTTCCTAGAAGTCTTTCCTACTGCTCCTTTAACTGAAGGTAAGACATATGCTAGAGCTAGACTGAATGGCAAGTAGAACCGCAATGTCAAGAGAGTTGAGCCTTGAGACTGATTAAACATTCATTAATTCTTATTTCCGTGGCACACTAGGTCCTCTGTAGTTTGCGGTCCCTTGGATGTAAAATATTATAATTATAATATAATACAAATTATAAGACTGCGGCCCATCATTCCTGCTAGGAGGGTTTTCCACCTCATCGGTCTCAAGGCTCGGTGCTCTCAACATTACGATTCTACTTTCACTCCAGCTCTAGTTTGTCTTCCCTTTAGTTAACACCACATCCAAGTTTTTGGCATGTGCGTGAACTGCTTTACAAAAACAAATCTAGCTTGTAAGTCTAAAACAATGATTATAATCTTAAACTCGATTTGCTACAATTCCCCCACACATTAATTAAATTGGTGTTGCTCTTTGAGCATAAGTGCTCACAAATGACTATATTCTAAATCCCTTCATCCAGGTGGGATTTTTAGAGGTACACATCTTGTTTTTTAATTAATATTTAAAGGCAGCTCTGAACAGTACTGTAATTAAAACTGGGTTAAAGCCTGTAAAATAGATACATATTTTGTACCTGTCTGGTATAACCAATCATACATTGCAACACTGTCCGTGGCTAAAGACTAAAGCACAGCTGATTACATTGTATTAACCTTTTTAGACTTTTTCTTGGTGAACACAACGTTCTGCGGGACTCCATTTTTATTGACCCTGTGTCCTCCTACATATTTAACTGTCAATTTAGATTTGTTTTTTGTGTCACAAGCACGTTTTTCACGCTTGTCGCCTTGATTCACTCATCATTGAGCTGCTTGTTTTTTTGCTAAATGCCACAAAAAAAGCTGCTCTGAATTGAATGATCTTTTACGAGTCATCGTGTGCTAGTTTTTCATTCACCGTGACCGCAGTACAGTTGGCCCACTTATAAATAATCTGAATAATGACTGAATGATCATTAGCGCTGGCAGTTTCGAATAATTACATGACATCAATCGATCTAACCGTAACACTGCTAGGCAGGGATTGTTTCAGCAGCTTGTGATGGAGTAGTTCTCGCAACCCCTTATCCACCACGGCCCTGACCAAGCCCCACATCCCTACACATTTTGGAAGGAGCACCTGTAGTTTGTGTGCATTCTGTCTAAGCATAGAGAAGCATTGGACCACACAGTTCAGCTAGCAATAGACTCACATGAAGCAATGCATCCATGTGTGTGTGTGTGTGTGTCTGTCTGTCTGTCTGTGTGCCTCTTGCTTGCATCCCTTTCTCTCTTAGCTAAAGGTAATTGAAAAATTAGAAAGACATTCTGAAAACATTGGCACACGTACACCACACAAGACCCAATTTTGACATGTGTTTCCACGCAGAACACAAGGTAAGCTTAAACGGGGGCAAATCGTCATCCCTCAAATAACATTGAATGCGTACAGCAGTAGTTTTGTTGTTGCTTCAGGGGTTTTAAGCAGAGAGGAATCGCAATACCTTATTAAATACATAGAGGGGGAAAAAAAGATTGTGATCTGTGAGAATCGTACTTTTAAGACATTTAGTGACATACTAAGATATTCAGTCTTAGTAGGACGGTGCACTAGCCTGGCAAGCCAGACCCACATCAGAAAGATGTAGGGTCTGGCATTGCTCCATTGGCAGTGTGGGCGGGATAAACGGTTGTCTTTCAAGTTCCCTCTGCACGCAATAGGATAGCGCTACAACCAATCAGAGCAACGAAGAAGGTGACGTAGTCAGAGCGACGGCTCTGACTACGTAATTAATCAAAATTCCGAATACATATTTCTTTTCGAGGAAAGACTTCAGTGCCGTTCTTTGTTCTTTTCTCAAAGAAAATGTTAACTTCAAGTCTTGAAGAGTCGCGGCCAAATCTGAATTGAAAGACAGCCATTCGCCAGCAGCAGCAGCCATTGTTTCCCTCTAACACGGAACCGTCGCAACTCTGTCGTCATGGTAGCCTGGCTTCCGACTCCGCCCCTCACGCTGTGATTGGCCTGACAGATTTTCTGTTTCCAGCACAGAAAAACGACGGAGAAGTGCTAGACCCCCCTGGCTACAAATTAAATTTGCTGCCGATAGGGGTGTCTAGGTTTCTAGGCTAACGGTGCACAGCATTACATTCAAGTAGGCAAACAGAGATTTTTCGAGGCAGCTCACAGCGTTTCTCATTTCATTTAAACCAGTGGAAGTTGAGCAATCTTAAATCACCAAATACTTGAGTAAGTTCTTCATCTTCAATCTGTTCAGGGTGTCCTCTTAATTTTTTTTTTCTATATATATATATATACATATATACATATATATATATATACATATGTAACCTATTTTAGATATTTCTTCTTTCCATATTTGTTGTTGCTGTCGATCGTAACCACAGTTTTTACAAGAATTAGGATTAAAGTTACACTGCATCCCTGTTCAAGCACGGGCGAACAACTTCACAGCCCATGGGTTGACAAACTGGAGGATCAGCCACACACTCAACTGAACACACAGACACATGTATTTGCACACACACACACACACATGCATGCATGCATACACACACTCTCACGCACACATTGAGGTGTAAATTAAATGACAAGAACCCACACACAGTATTAGAAAGCAGTTACAGATACAGTGCCTAGGAATAGGATTTACTCATAAGTGCCTATATATTTCATTAGCACGGCTATATATCACACTCAGTGGAACAGAGAAGTCAACAAAAAAACCTAGCAGCAAATAAAAATAAAAAGCAATCAGAGTGGCATTTTTAAAGGTTACATCTCTTAATAAACTTGTTTTTCTAAGCATGGTCTGGATGTCTCCAGACCTTATTAAAGCTACATGACCTGACATGTACCCACTCCTCCAATAGCCACCCAGATGCTTAGCCCACTCAAGATTCATGCAAAAGTGGTTGAGCTTGTGGGACAATCTTTGCCCGTTGGCAAACAGAAAGCGAAGCAGGAAATAGGATCTGTGATTGTATGAGAAGCACTTGGGTTTTCGATCGTCTTGACTGAAAAATCTTCCTCCAGAAGCCTAATGGTGTCTTTCACCACTTCGAACCTCCATCTCACTTTTCTTCTCACTTTCTCCTCACTCACTGGAGTCCCATTATTTAACTTTTTGGTCTGTCTGTTAAAGCGGATCACAGCAATAGCAGCCAATAATATTAGCCCATTGATTGATACAGGGGAGTGCCGACTAAATGTGTCCAGTTTCTTGTAGCGCATGCTCACACTAATCATCTCTCTCTCTCTCTCTCTCTCTCTCTCTCTCTCTCTCTCTCTCTCTCTCTCTCTCTCTCTCTCTCTCTCTCTCTCCAGCAACAGGAGCAGGACCCCACCAACCTGTACATTTCCAACCTGCCCGTGTCCATGGATGAACAGGAGCTCGAGAACATGCTGAAGCCCTTCGGCCACGTCATCTCCACGCGCATCCTGAGGGACGCCAATGGCCAGAGCAGAGGAGTCGGATTCGCCCGGTACGCCACTGACACCGTGGAGTGAGGAGGAATAGCTAGCGCTGGCTCGTGGCTGGCCTGTAACTTCTAGTGTAACACCGTGTGACAAAATCAGTAAAATTGCTTTGTTCTCTATTGTAAAGTCCTAACAGCTGGCTGTGCTTTGCACCATTTTGAGCTGAACTTATTGTCAGGTGCCCTGTTTCTACTTACCTGTCGCTTGCGCTGAAAACACTGTAGGGCACTGCGGTGTCATGGACGAGGTGCATATTTGAAGGTTTCCGTGTGGACAGAGAGTCGGACGCTCGCTTGCTGTTAGGACAGGGTGTAACTTTTAGTATAAAGATATACAGGCACTGATTGGCATATGAGGTAACGAATAACTAAGTTAGTAGTCACCGTTCTGTAGGCATGCCAGTGCCCATAATCAACTTCATGACATACACTTGTGTTCACCTCTACTATTACGTCTCAGTGATAAAGGCCTATGGTGTGGAGATACCAGCAAATATCTCTGTTAGACAGAGATATTTAAATCCAAACTAAGAGAATTACAAAATGGGGCAAGTTTGGTCCATTGCCGCATAATAGGCAGCAATAACATACTGATAAAGCACAACATAACACAGATTTATAAATAACT
>JAOPHQ010002008.1:0-120000 GCA_030340625.1 Merluccius polli | reverse complement strand
ATTTTTTGTTCTTCATCACATTTCCCCACCAAGTAGCATTCGGAAAGCATTTCCATTCAGCTTTCATGGTTTCCCCAAAGAAGTTTGAAGGCCGCTAGGTGAATAAGGTCTATTGTTCCACACAAGGGCCCATCCGAAAATAAAAGTGGATGACACTTTTATCCACCATGGCTTACGACAACACCCTAAGTGTCACGGCTTGCACAGGGAGGTGAACCCAAATGCAGAGCTCAGACTCAGGGTAGGTGCGAAAGGAAGCTTTACTTGATGAAAACACGCAGACAGAAACAAACACAAACTTGGGCTGTGTCCGAAATCACTCACTACTCACTATATAGTGCATTATAGTGAGGTCGCCATTTTGTAGTGCTGTCCGATTGTATAGTGAGAATTATTATACCCTATACAGTGGACTTAAAATTAGTGAAATTTAGTGTACAACCGATGGTCACAAAACAAGCACTATATACCATTATGCATTGCACAAATGTTTTAATCCTATTATATTTGATTAATTTGGGAATGTACACTGATTTATCACAAAAATGCCTGCCGGTATATATTATGGTTGGTCCACCAGCCGACGTTGATCTGGCACGCTTAATTATGGGACAGCAATGATGTAATTAATGGCGACCCGAATAGTGTCCGAAAGTGTTTTTTTCATTTTTCCGATGAGCTCACTATATAGTCCTCTACATAGACCTCCCTAGATAGTGAGTAGGGAGTAGTGAGCTCTATATAGTCCTCTACATAGACCTCCCTAAATAGTGAGTAGGGAGTAATGAGCTCTATATAGTCCTCTACATAGACCTCCCTAGATAGTGAGTAGGGAGTAGTGAGCTCTATATAGTCCTCTACATAGACCTCCCTAGATAGTGAGTAGGGAGTAGTGAGCTCTATATAGTCCTCTACATAGACCTCCCTAGATAGTGAGTAGGGAGTAGTGAGCTCTATATAGTCCTCTACATAGACCTCCCTAGATAGTGAGTAGGGAGGAGTGAATGATTTAGGACACAGCCAAGGAACCGACAACCTGGGGCAGAAACCAGGGAACTTAAATACATGGAACACAGGTGACCAGAATGACTAATAAACACAGGTGACAACTAACAACACAAAGGAAAAAACGGTAGTGAGGGGGGTTCAGTCAGGATCGTTACAATAAGTTCATCCATTTTCAACATGTGTGGCCCCTCCAAGTGGAATTGAACCCCTAACCCTGGCAGTGTTAATGCCATGCTCTACCCATTGAGCTACACAGCACCACATCAGGACATCTGTGTATAAAGTGTAGAAAGGTTCAGATTTATGTAGTCAGTCTGTGAGTCAGTTAGTATTTATGGAGCAAGTGATAGATTTTATTGATCGCAGAAATGGTCAGATCCATTAAACAGGCTCATTGAGTATGTCTATATTTCATGTTCAAACCACTGCTGCACTTTGTACTCTTGCTTTGTCTTCTGCTGCTTTATTATTCTGTATTTGCATGCCTCATCATTTTCAGAGACATAAGTTATTTATTTGCTTCTCTGGTAATCACAGAAACACACACATACACACCTAAACTCACACACACACACGTGTGTGCACACACACACACACACACACAAATGGAGACGATTGTGTGTGAGTGGTCTTTTGAGACCCATATATAATTGTGCGCAACACACTTGGCACATACAACCGACTTCCAAATGGCACATTTTCTCTCCTGTTGCCGGTTTCTTTCTTTTTTTACATTTTGAGCTGTGTGTCCCAATCTGTCTATGTGCGCTCCATTTCTCCCTTCCATTTGTCATTTCTATGTCTCATTGTGTTTCTCCCCTCTGTGTCTTTGTGTGTCTTTGCTCTCTGTCTCTCCCTGTGTCAGGGCCCCCTAATTGACTGGTTACTATTCCATAGCCAGCCCATGCCCTCTGCCTGTTTATTTGTCTTGTCCTGTCTGACCCTCCCTGGCCAGCAGTCACACTGTAGTTATTAATAGCCGTACCCGGTGACAACGCAGGGACATTGAAGGAGCTCAGGGGTGATACCCGCACAGTTTGTTGTCCCCTTCATTTAATAAACACTTCTAATGAGATACCGCCCCGGCTGGAAAATGGCGTCTGGTAAATTCTTTCTCAAAGAAAAAAAGTTCAACATTTTTCAACAGTATTTTTGGGGACATTTGCTAAAGAATATATACGAGCAAATTAGTACCCATTGAGCTTGCGCTTCCACATAATATGAGACATGACAAATGTGTTGAAAACACAGTGGGAAAAAATAAAACAATAGGGTTTTATCCTCACAGTCGACTGGCCTCGGAGGCATGACTTCAACTCTTGGAGAATATGTAATGGCGCATCATTGCGCTTGACGGTTGAACTGTGCGCTATCAATACTGTAAACTGTGGCGCACATGTGAGTGTTATTTGGTCTGCTCTGCTTACGTGAACCAGAAAGCATGAGGTGTTTTCCAATTTGAATATTCATTGATTCCCGCATTTCCAAGTGTTGGGAGGTGTAGAGCTACGGGGGAGAAAACAGTTACATTTTAATTCAACAATGTTTCCACTTGATTTTCAAGGGAATTATACTTCCTGGAAAAATTCTGTCCAGTTAGCTTGGTCTCACTCAAATTCACAAATACAAATGCACGTATTTAACACAGACACACATGCACACACACACACACACACACACACACACACACACACACACATACACACACACCTAAGCACAAATAAAATAAAAAAGGTTCTGGTTGTTTAAAGTGAGTTATTTCATCGTTTCCCTTTCAGGGGCCCTACTCTTCCAAGACATGCTAATGGTTTTCCAATAATAAGATATTTAAATGTTTTGAGCTAACAGAATTTGTCTCCTCTTGTTGTCTGTTATCCACACAGTTCATGTGCCGTCATTTCACCCAAGGAGTTTTACCATAGTTGTGCACAGAAATAGTTACAATAAATAAAAACATTACGATTTTTTTTCAGAATCATTTGTGAAGCACATCCTCATCTCCAACTAATATCCTCCAACTAAATATTGTAAATAAGTGTGTGTGTTTGTGTGTGTGCCCGTAACCATGCTTTATGTTGCCTGTGTGTGGACATGTTTGTGCAGTTATGTGTACAGTGTGTCTCCATTGGTGTGCACACTGTCCACTCTTATTGAAGTGTTTAGAGGTGAGAGTGCAAATGTTTGTGTGCTTTGGACTGTGCTTCGTATGCACATTTGAGCATAAATTCTGGTGTGTGTGCGTGTGTGTGTATGTGTGTGTGTGTGCACGTTTGTGTGTCTATGTGAGTATGCATGTATGTGTGTGTGTGTGTGTGTCACAGGAATGGCTTTTCAACACCCAACAGCCCACCTGCCAATGGCTTCCTATGTGTTATTTTCAACAAGCTGTTGTGAACTTTTACTTTTCCTACTTTTTTTACATTTGGGACCATGATAGCATTAGCAAATGAAATAAATGCTATTTTATATTTAATTTATTCATAATGGGCTGTTGTTTTTAACTTGGTTTGACATAATATGATTTTGGCAAGATTTATATTTCATTTATTCGTAATGGACTGTTATGTTTGACTTGGTTCGACATAATATGATTTTGGCAAGATTTATATTTCATTTATTTATAATGGACTGTTATTTTTCACTTGGTTCGACATAATAGGATTTGTCAAGATTTTTGGTGTACTGTCATTTTGGAGACGACTTCCTAGGATTAGCATTACTCTCGATACTAAATAACATATCCTTTGAGCCTTGTCATATCACTGACTCAACATCTATTGTGACACGAGGGAAAAAATAGACAAGATAAAGAAAATAGTGAAATATATTTTCAAGTATGACATCGCTTTTTTGTCTCACTTTCCCTAAAGCAAGCAACTGTGTCCCAGTGCCAGTGTCTCAGTTTGCTCATTCACAGAGCAGACCGAGAAGTTGGGGATGGAAACTGACAACAAGCTGCCAGCCATTGATGTAGCTGTCTTTCCTCTTGTGGGTTTCCATTAACCACATACAGCATAGATGTTGTCTTCCAAGTGTTTTGTGTGTGTTCATGCCCATCCTCATTTTCACATTAAATGCTTGTTTTGCAAGTTTTCCTGTGTGAGGTCTTAAGGAAACACATACGCTTGCATTTAAACAAAAGGCTTTAACTTGTGCAGAACAACTGCACAACTATGCTTATTATTTAATTTGATTGCTTATTTCTAAACTATCTCCCTCTCTCTTCCTCTGTCTCTCTCTGTCTCTCTCTCTGTCTCTCTCTCTCTCTCTCCCTCTCTCCCTCTCATGCACTGTTTATTTTATGAATCTATATTGAATTATATGTGGTTTCTTTTGATTATTGAAACAAATGCATAAAACATAATTCATAACTGTGCTAATGGTAATGCGTCTTCTTTTTCTCTCTCATCTAAACGTTTATGCTGTATCTATATTGCATAGATGGATAGGGAAGACGTGTGTGGGACTTATATATACTTAGATTTTTTACTATCTCAATGGATTTTTTCCAAAACAAACAGAGAGAGAGGGAGAGGGGGAGATAGAGATAGATAGAGAGAGAGAGAGAGAGAGAGAGAGAGAGAGAGAGAGAGAGGGAGAGGAAGAGGAAGAGGGAAGGGGGAAGGAGAGGGATGGAGGGAGAGAGAGGGGGGAGAAAGCATAGAAAAGAATAATGTGGCCGGAAAAGGTGCAACAACAGGTCCAACAGTTGGACAAGGCAAGAGGGAATAGGTAAAGTTCAGTGTTGATAAATCAATGATAAATCTCTTGTTTCATCCTTTGACCTGCGATGATCACAAAGGTGCTTTGTTCCTCTGGTCAAAGTAACTCTAAAGTTCACTCAGGAAAGGATTTCAGCTGCTCCGCTGAAGCCTACCACCCCCTCCCAAGAGATAGAGATGTATTTCTACCTTGGGAGTCTGTAATGCTACCCATATACATGTGTGTTCACTTATTCCAATAAGAATGAAAGTCACCTCTTTCTTGAGTAAATACACATATTTTTAAATCCACTTATATCCCTTTTGATAAAGAAAAACATAGTTTCTACTGGTACATACTACTGCCCAATTTTGTACAATTATACACAGACTTTATGTTAAAACGTTGGCCTCTATAAAGAGGATAATTTGATTCAAACAGTACGAGGAATAGATAGTCCATATTATCAATAATGATAGAAATCATTTGTACTTTTTGTACATTGAAAGATTCATTTGAATTCACATCTATTATTTAATGTTAGTAATTGATTTAATTTCATGCTTACGTATATATATTTAATCACCATCATTTTCTTAGTGTCAAGGTTAGACATTAGGTTTGCTGTTGTAATGCAACAGATAGGCCTATGTGCCATAGAAAATAATTGGTGTTCTTGAAATCAATTCACAATCTAACATTTATGAATTGATTGGCAAACTTGTTTTATACAGAGCCCAGGAGGTGGCAAAATTAATCAAATTCAAAAAAATATATTAAATATTTTATTTCGTACTTTCTTTTAATACAATATTACATTTACAAGACAGATTCGAGAGATTGTTCCTGTACACATGAGATATTTCATGGGAACAGCGTCATGACTCAAAAGACGTCATTCATGGTCATGAATTATAACACGTCTATAACCCAATTATAACAAGTCCAAAGGCAATATGTGGTAAATCGTGTGTGCCCAGTGTAATCATTTATGAGGCTCAGTGCTTAAAAACACAAAAGAAAAGAACAGGGAATCCTGCCAGAAACCATCCCATCAACCAACATCAGTGTCGAGACTGGGGTTTGTTGAACTCTTGTACAGCAGGTTAGCGAATCCTGTTTCACATCAGTTTTTTGCTTTAAGTTTTTTCTAATCTACTCTCGACTGGCTCAGAAATGAAAGCATGTTCTCTTTGCAGAAAAGGCGTACGCTCTGCTCACGTTGCGTGAACGTCTTTTTTTACCTTCCTGCCTCCCTCCTCTGCTTTGATGTCTCGCCAGTAGCTTTGTTCCCCTTCTCGAGGTGTGTTTTGCCGAGTTCTGGTGGAAGCAGCCGTGGAGATGAAGTGATAACGCTGGTGTAGCGGAGCTGATGGAAATGATGAAGCCTTAAATCGGGTTCAAGGTCAAAATGTAGTTTAGTTCATTCAGGTCTGCTCGCTTTGTGTCGAGGCGACAGCGAGTATGAATTGGATCGCGAACAATGGCGATGCTCCTCATGTGGAAACTTCTGCACTTTTTTTTTCTCGCCCTTTCTGCTTCTCTCCACCCGCCACTCTTTCACTCATCTTTATCTTCATATTTCTTTTTGCTATGTTTATTCTGTTTCATCGTACTTCCTTGCATTATTTCCATGACTTGCATATCATTTCATAAGCTTTATTGAATGCACTGAAGCCAAGATAATTAACGCCTAAAATACACATACACCTACGGCAGGTAATCAACATTTATAGAACTCATCTCTCCATTCTCTCTCTCTCTATATATATCCCCACAGCCCCTGCAGAACCACTGCTTTGTAAGTTTGCTGACGGAGGCCAGAAGAAGAGGCAGACCCAGATCAAGTACCCTCAAAATGGCCGATCATGGGCCCGGGACGGAGAGGTGAGCTTTAAATACACAGAGAGGGCAAGGGAATTGTCTGGCTGGCTGGCTGGCTGGCTGGCTAGCTGTCTGTCTGTGTAATTGATACTCTATATGCCTAAAGAATAACATCTAAACATTCTTTATTTTACCAAATTAATGTTTTGCATCGTTACAGAAACTACAGTATTCCACAATATCCCATTGCACATAATGACGTCCAATATTTAATTGGTTTTGCTTTAGTCATATAATAGTTTCGAAATATGTACTTCATGTACACTCTCATTTAGATAATGATGTTTACAGCTGCTTTCATGTTAATTTTAGATTTCCAATCATTCACATTATGATTAAATGTGTTATGTTAATAGAATGGAAGCTCATAGATTGCAACACAATATGATGTGTGTATGTGGACATGATCTGATAGACGGTCTTTCTGACAATAAATAGATTTTGTTTATCATAATCCTGAGTAGCCTATACATGAAGAGCTGTAAGTGTTGGGGGGGGGGAAGCCATTAGCTAACTATAGCTAACTGCTGGCCAAACAGTATCTAATGTATGACGGACTGACTCACAGACAGACACCATTTGACCTGTCTTTTACTCGTTGTCGATCTGTCAGTTGGTTTTTATTTGTTGAGCCGTTAATCACACCCTCTTAACATGCTCTCAATTATGGTAGCCAAAAAACAAAACTATGCAGAAACAAAGGTTTAAGCAAGATGAAATTATGAGACAAAAGTAAATACTTAATGACTTTTAAAAAGATCAATCACGATTGTGAGGCAGTCTGTGAAATGAATCATCCTTTAACTTTTGTTTATGTTTTGTCTTGGAGCCAAGACAAAACATAACACGCTCTGTGTGGCCTTGTAGTGGAGAAGCAGGAGTTGGTGGGATGGGAGAGGGGGGGGGTGTATGCATATGGAGGCCAGGTCTTCAGGCTGGCTGATTGAGACATTTGGCCATGGGGGCGCTGGGAGGAGTGAGCCCCCCCCCCCCCCCCCTTACCTCCTCGTCCTCTCTTACCCAGTCAGCCGGACCTAATCTCTCACTAAATGAGTCTGGCCATGGGATGGCCAGACTCATGGTCACACACACATGCACACACACACACCTACACACATATTCAGTCACACACACAAACACACACACACACACACACACACACACACACACACAGGCATTCACGGACACACACATCGACATTCAGGCACAGACATAAACACACATCTGTGATCTCACAGACAGAAGCATGTTCACTCTAGCTTCCAAATATAGGACACATCCACTCACTACTTACCCATTCATGCGAGGATGTAAAACATAGTGACAAGGTAAACGCAGACATCCCAAGTCTCCCGGAAGTTCCGGGAGTCTCCCGCAAATCAATAGCGTCTCCCTGATGCAAGCAAATCATGTACAATCTCCCGGAAATCCCCCCCCCCCCCCCCCGCCCCGCCACCGTCGATCGTCGGTCCGGGGTCTGTTGTGAGTGCGCGCCCCTCCTCCCCGCGAAGACAATCGCGCACCCCCCCCCGTTGACAATCGCGCAACACCCCCCCCCCCCCCCCCCCCCGTCGACAGGGCCGGACTAACGCACAGGCTAGATATGGCTGCAGCCTAGGGGCCCCTCCGCTAGCCCCGCGATCTACTAGCGCCTCGATCCGCTAGCGCCTCGATCCGCTCGCCCCCCCCCCGCTCAACAAAAATCTCCGCTAGCACCCCCCCCCCCCCCCCCTCCCGCTCAACAAAAATCTCCGCTAGCACCCCCCCCCCCCCCCCCTCCCGCTCAGCAAAAATCTCCGCTAGCACCCCCCCCCCCCCCCCTCCCGCTCAGCAAAAATCTCCGCTAGCACCCCCCCCCCCCCCCCTCCCGCTCAACAAAAATCTCCGCTAGCACCCCCCCCCCCCCCCCCTCCCGCTCAGCAAAAATCTCCGCTAGCACCCCCCCCCCCCCCCCCCTCCCGCTCAGCAAAAATCTTCCGCTAGCACCCCCCCCCCCCCCCCTCCCGCTCAACAAAAATCTCCGCTAGCACCCCCCCCCCCCCCCCCTCCCGCTCAGCAAAAATCTCCGCTAGCACCCCCCCCCCCCCCCCACCCCACCCCCGCTCTACAAACATCTCCGCTAGCACCCCCCCCCCCCCCCCCCCCCCCCCCCCTCCCGCTCAGCAAAAATCTCCGCTAGCACCCCCCCCCCCCCCCCCGTTGGGGGCTCCCGGAAATGAGTTCTTGCAACTTGGGAACCCTGTAAACGTACATTCATTATCTCACTTATCTACTCACTCACACAGGCAGACCTATGTAACGGTGGGAACAAACATGAAAGATAAATTTACACACATGCACTCTCACTCTCTGTATATATATATATATATATATATATATATATATATATATATATATATATATAAGCACAGACACTTTGGTGGTGGCACAGGTGGTAGAATAGTTAACACATGTAGTTACACTATGGGACTCTGTTGCCAATTACGCAGCAGCCAGAAAAGGCGAGGCAAATTCATTTGGATTGCCTCATTTCATACACATCATTTATAATATGCTAAACCTGCCTTCCACAGCAGCTACCTCTATTTTATTTATTTTTAAATCATTGTAACCATGATTCCACGAAATGTCTAAAGTGTCTATAATAATAATACCCACCTTCAATCCACATGGGGATTTTCTCTTTAAATCCATTTCATCTGCGGGAGAAAATGAGTGAAAATACATTTTTTAAACGAAAGAACAAAACTTAACATAGCGAAGAAATGAATAAAGGTGTCAAGATTTGACACCAAATCGCTTAGCGAACACTTAGTGGACTGTTCCCAGATGGTGTGCGAGAGTTACCGACCTGTAAGCTGGGAATAATGAGCTACGCAGAGCAAAGTGTGGAAAACTATTTGAATCCACTGTTTTGTCAAAGAGGTGACTCCTTGCTGCGTAAGGCCTATAGGTGTTTTCATATCACTTCACATGGTGCTGTGATCGACACCAAGAGACAGAGGATCTATGACTCTATGTAAATGCCTGTCATTTTTTGACTGGTAGTATTCACGTTGAACAGTCGAAATAACAGTTCCTTGAACGTACACATTTGAATTGAGCTTGGATTTTAATCGATTGGGAACAATTTTCAACTCGACTGACATTTTGGAAAATGGAGGAATGTGAACGCGCGTAACTGTAAAGAGCTGACTAATGTCGAGAGCAAAGCAATCGGGGGGGAAAAGTATAGGAATTATATATACAGTGGACTAAGAGACACTTATAATCACTAAAGTGCTCCATGTATTCCAGGGAAATAAATGAAAAACAGAGACAAAGTGTGACTGACAGAGAAGGAGAAAAAAAGGAGCAAGAAAAATAGAAGGGCAAAAAAAAATACTCAAAAGTGTTTCCTTGAGGAATGGTACTGGCATTTAATGACAACGTTTCCTCTGTTACCCGCTCACTTATAAAGATGGCTATAGGATATAAGGATGTATTCTGATTGCACATGCCGGCTAATTCATTCTGTTGCTAACAATAGTCCTAAGGATGTTTTGTTGGGTTTAGCATACAATCCTTTGTGATGAGCAATGCATCACAGATACCAATTATACACACACACACACACACACACACACACACACACACACACACACACACACACACACACACACACACACACACACACACACACAGATAGACATTGTCTCTGTCTGTTCCTGTCTTTAAGGAGCATTTGTGGAGATTACAGGTCCTGGGGAGTGTAGCACATAGTGATTTAAACAAACACTATTTAGATGAACTAACTACAACTCAAACACACTAGGAAAGGCAATGTAAGGTAAATAATTGCTTTCCAAAATGTTAATGTAAGCTTTTTGTGCATTGCTAATTTATATGGGTGGATGCGAGCGCATTTGCACAAAATAATATATATTTTTTCCTTTTGCTCTTTCCCTCCTCTCCAGACTGGCATGGCGTTGACGTACGATCCCACTGCCATGCAGAACGGGTAAGTGAAAGGTTTCCTCCCTCCCTCCATCCCTCCCTCCCTCCCTCCTGCTAGTCCTCTATCTTTCTTCCTTTCTTTCTCTCCTTTGACTTCACAAGTTTAAACACATCCAGTATTTCTGTGTCCTTCGGCGGTCTCATTAACGTGGGTGTTTTTATAATAAGAAATTTGAGCACATCTTCCTCTGAATGTAAAGTTTATTGAAATTAGAAAACTAGAGGAAGGAGTTACCCACACATATTTGTGTGCACGCACGCACGCACGCACGCACACAAAAACACACGCACACACAGAGACACACAATCCAGGTGCAGTGAACAAAAAAAGAAAAAGCAAAAAAAAAAAAAAAAAACGATTCAGCAGGCAGTTTATTCATGCACGTATGCAAAAAAATAAATAAAAAAATACAAATCTGTCAGCGGCGCAGGTTGGGTCCGGACAGATTTTACTTTCGGGAGGCGGCTGTTGCAGCTCTTCTGTAAGACTTTCGTCAGCAGCGGCTGCCTCTCGCACGGCTGTTCCTACGCTGGCAGCGTAGCCTGCCAGCCGGAGCTCTGGGTTTGACTCGGCAGAGGAAACGGGAGCTGGCAGACACGCTAAGGTGGGAAACGCTGTCAGAGGAGGAAGGAGCCCCACCCTCACACACACAGACACACACACGTACACACACACCCCTCCAGGGAGACCATGTCCGCTCTCCTACCAATTATTTAACTGCTCTCTGCTCCGCCTCCTCCTCCGGTTCATCATCTTCCTCTTCACATCCTTAAACGACCCCTTTGTCCTTTTCCTCCTGCAGTATTTCTGCCACTACATTATCCCCACCTTTTGCTAATGCCCGTGTCGTGCTACCTATAGGTACTTCCATATGCACTGCGGTACGATATGCCTCACTTTATTCCTCCCGTCTCGCTTACCTTCTTTCTTCATTCTTCATTCGTTCCTTCCTCTCTTCATCCAACCATACCCCCCCCCATTGTGTCAATTCTTCATCACTATCATGCTCGGGCACTTGTGCACGCAAGCCTCTCCACCCTCCTCCACTCATTCCTCAGTACATGTTCTTCAGCCCAGCATTATCAGCTTTCACTTTCTCTGATCTTGCTCTTAAGTCTTTATCTCTCTCTCTCTCTCTCTCTCTCTCTCTCTCTCTCTCTCCCTTGTACATGTCTTCTCCTATTCTGTCTTAATGAATTGTCTTATCATTTAAAAGCCTCTTCAACCCTGGACCACTCTGGGTTAAGGATTTATGTCTGCTACTTCTTAAGGCACTCCGTCTTGCAATTATGTTGATTCACTGACTCAAGTTCACATTTTTAGACTCCTATCATTGTCCAAACACAGGCGCACCTGCTGTATTTTTTAATTTTTTTGGCCATGTCATTTTCAGTCCAAGGATCATTAAATCAAACACAATTTACAACTTGGGTAAACTTAACTTTGTTTGTTTTTTCATCGCATTGCAGCTATGAAGGCTGTGCTATTATGCGTTGTTTATGAGTATTAAAACGCAGAAAGTAAACTTGGCCCGCAGGCTTCTTCTTCAAGCCCTATTCTCTGTGAGGTCATAGAGCATCCTCCCGCTCAGCTCTTAATTACACTGAAATGCTAATTAGGCTAATTAGGGAGGAGAAGAGAAACCTTCAGAAAAAAGGGAGAGCAGGTGGAGGTCAAGAGGAGGGTGAGGCAGCAAAGAACAAGTAAAGTCAGAGAGCGAGAGAGACAGAGAGACGGAGGAAAGGGGGAAAAATTTGCCGTTTTTTCCCCCTTTCCTCTGTCCCTCTCTTGGCAGGCTGGATTTCCCTGGTTTGTTTGCTTGTTTTTGCTGATGCAGAACCAAATCTTATTGGAAACATGTGTCCCTACAAGCTACAAGTCCCTACAAGCCCACGCCACTTTGAGCTCATACCGTGGCCCCCCTCATTTATCAGGGTGACAGGACATCCTCTCGACCGCCACCCTCTCTCTCTCTCTCTCTCTCTGTCTCTGTCTCTCTCTGTCTCTCTCTCTCTGTCTCTCTCTCTCTCTCTCTGTCTCTCTCTCTCTCTGTCTCTCTGTCTCTCTCGCACTCTCTCTCTCTCTCTCTCTCTCTCTCTCACTCTCTCTCTCGCTCTTTCTCTGTCTCTCGCTCTCTTTCTCTGTTTCTGTCTCTCTCTCTCTCTCTCTCTCTTGTGTGTGTGCTGTCTCCTTGTGTATTTCTTATCACTCCGTTTTGGATCGCCATTATCTCTCTGTTTCTCTCGCCATTTTTTGCATCTCTTCCTCGAGATCATCTTCTCACTGTTTTCCACATCCCCGGCCACCCACACACAGACACACTCAAACACACTCAGACACACACACACTTACACATACACACAGATAACCACATGAATATCCTATTTATATATACGTGCACAAAACAGGATAACGCTCAACAATGGCTCAATTTTTAATGTATGAGCACCGCCGAAAAGCCATTATGTATGTATTATCTGTGAGAAGAATCCATTATGGATGCATGTACGTATGTATAACATATGTGTATGTATTATTCATGGATATGTTATTGTTTTATGTATCATAACACTTTGTAATTATGTAATTATGAAAAGTCCAGCGAAAGGAAACATTAAAATAAGATTTATCGTAAAACATGGCATCAAATAAAATCACACGCACATGCATGCATGCATGCATGCATGCATGCACACGTACACACACACTAACACACGCATACACATACACACAAACACACACACACTTGCCAGTATAAAAAAGATGTAGCAGACAACGTGTGGGGGGTCTTTCTCAGTGCTTTGTCGGTCACACCCAAGGGTCGCACTTTAACTTCATCCCATAGCAATGGTACGCTCTTAATTGTACATTTAGTATATTGTCTCAACGTGTGCCGTTACATTGGCTATTGACAGCCAGCTGCCCGGGGCTTAATAGCCCTCATCAATAACCTTGGCGCTGTCCTCTGTTGAGCGTCTCTCTCTCGCTCTCTCTCTCCCCCTCTCCCTCTCCCTCTCAATACATATCACACTAATGAAAAATACAATGAACACAATCAGGCAGTCCTATTGACTGGCCCGGCTTGTGTTCCAATGGTTTGTATTCATCAGTGACAGTAATACAGTAGCGCTAATGCAGGTCATAGATTACTGTAACAGTCATGAAAACAGATGGAGCCGACGCGCCACGAGTTCGGTTAAACGTGTGTTTTATTTAGTTTTCTCCGCACGGCACCTCACACAAAGAGAAACTTTCCGCGGAAGATGCACAGCCATGGGAAAATGACGACACACATGACCGTCACAGGTGCTTTTCATGGCGCTGTGCGGATTGTTCCCCGACTCTAAGGACTTACTGGTTAGGCTGATTGGAGTCCTTGAGGTCTCTGTTTTATCTCTGTTTCCACGCTCCACCCTTACCCTAGCCGGGATATAGGCCTACTCTGGCTGCAGAGAGGTTTCTTCATTAGTGCAATATTTTTGAGTCTTTTTAAAGGGAGGCCAAAAGACAAGTGAGAGGCAGGCTCGCCTTAGCGGTTAAAATGCACGTGAACGTTAGGTTTAGCTGGTTATGTAATACGACCGAATAAGAATCAACATTGCGCACTATCCTCCAAAGTGAACCGCAACGCAACCACGGCTGTATCACCACCAGTAATATTTCATGACTTGTTTAATTCTCTGGCTAAATTGCCCATTCCAGAGCGGTTCTGAACTGCTGAAGTAACCACTCCACCTCGTGTGCCAATCGCTGTCGGCCGCTGGGGCTGCGCACCGCCAAGTAGAGCGTGTCATCCTTAAGCATTCCCAAGTCTCAGAAGAAGCGGGACCACACACAGACACACAGACAGACGGTGTCCTGCCTCGTAGCGAACATATCCGAGGCGAGTCCGCGTGACAGAGCAGAGGAGCTAAAGGGTGCGTGTTAGCATCCTAGCAACTCCCGTTTTTGTGCGATTACTATATTACTATTTCGTTTAGTTTATTACATTAATTTGTCAGGGACCATATAGAAAAACGTTAATTTGGCCGAGAAGAAGAGATGCATTGTACCAGATTTAGCTACATGCTCATTTCCACCCGCAGTCCCTGGGCATGTCGACACACTTATTCAATTAGCAGACGCTTTTATCCAATGCGACTTACAGGGATTATATATAATAATAATTATTAATATTATTATTATATACGTCATTATTGAGCAGATAAGGGTTGGGCATCTTGCTCAAGGGTAGACTGCAGACATTGGGGTTTGAACCAACAACCTCCCAGCTGGGTCTCGAACATCTAAACCGGTAACCCTTAGACCTATCTTGCCCTTTGGAGAACCGCGCATCCTTGATGTCGGTCGCAATGCCACAGAGCATTCTTGGTTGTTGTGCCGTTACCCACTAATGAAAAGAAAATCTGCACTTGAACGCTGCTTGAATTGAATCAGCCACTTGGTCCACATCGTATTGTGCTGCTCATAATGTCTTGTCTTGTAAACTGGGACAAAAGCCTGGGGCCTTTTATACTTTGGTGCCGTGTTTTCAAAATGAAGACAATGAGGACATTTTTACTAAGCTGCATGCATGCATTTTCAAGTGTTTCCCGTCCATGGTATCTGTATCGGAGCAATTTGTGCAATCCGTTTGGAAATGAACAAAAGATGCTCTCGCTCTTTACTTCCTGGCTCCCCGCTCGTCGAGCCGAGCAACACTTGTATTGCAGTAAGTGCTGTTTTATAGAAACTTGGCTGTGTTCAAGGTAGTACGGTAATGTCTCTCGCTCTCTCGTCCTCTCCCCCTCTCTCACCTTCTCCGCCTCCTTTTTGCTCCATTATTCAGCGCACTGTTGGATCGATCGGGCACCGGAACGCGGCTCAGGCGGATGAAACATGTCCTCTCTGGATACACAATGATAAATAAAGCACTGGCAGCCTCGGCCAGACGCTGCCGCAGGGCCCAGGGAGTGGAAATGGAAGAAGGGGGGGGGGGGAGAGAGAGAGAGCGAGAGAGAGAGATGATGCAAAAACCGAAGGACAGTGAAAGGGTACAAGAGTAAACGGTCTTCCTCAATGCAGATGTTAGCGATGGGGACTTTAGCAGCAACATGCAACAGCATGCGCAGGTGGGCACATAAAGTGGTTGGGGTTTTATTTTTATTTTTTTACAAAATGCTCACTAAGCTAGCGCTCTCTCTTTCTGTCTCTCTCTCTCTCACACACACACACACACACACACACACACACACACACACAAGTACACAAAACACCTTTACAGTGCAAGCATAAATTGTGTTGTGTTGGTGCAAGCAGGATCAAACGCTGCATATAAAGCAGGACAAAGAGTAGGGGCTCTTCACAAACATAGACGTGTGATGAGCTCACATTAGTTAACGCATGGCATTTATAGTCGCAAGCATTTCTCCCATAGCAGCCGTGATGTAGGTGGATTTCATTTGGGTATTTGGTATTCTGTTTAAAATCACACGCAACGATGTTGCGAGAGACAGCCGTCAAAATCCTCTCCTCTGCCAGGCTCCTGGGAAAAATAAAAATACATATACTTCTCAGGCCCCTCTGGTCCCCTCATTACATACAAAATGGAAATTGCACTTTTATATTTATGATGTATGAGTGACTTAAAGTCAATAAACAGATTCTTATCGGGTGAATTTGTGGTGCTGGTAGGGAGTGAGACAGCCCTACATTGTACCACTACAGGTAGGCTGAGGACACTGGGGGTCAAACCTAAGCGCCCTAGCTACGACACTATCCAACCCTTTTAAATGACTCGGTATACACTTGGCGAGGTTTCCATGGGCCAGAGTGGGCACATTGTGTTGCTGTGTCCGATTGCAGGTCAACAGCGCATGTCGCTAGCCTCACCTTCCTAAAAAACAGATAACAAAACATCTGTACAAGCCTTTTGCCTTTTCTATGTACAAATACAAAGTCATGTTTCCAGTGAGTCGCTGTGTTAACAAACCCTAAACTATTGTGCTGAAGGGATTGTGTGTTCAAATGTGTTTCATTCAACTTGGCACGGGCTAAGGAATAAGCTAGCCACGTGCTACATGCTAACTCTGCCATGTGCTGTTGTCTTCCCCCCCCCCAATAGGTTCTACTCTTCGCCATACAGCATCTCTACCAATCGGATGATTGCACAGACATCCATCACGCCCTTCATTGCTGCCTCTCCTGTTTCCACGTATCAGGTGAGTGCTGCTATTTTGGACCCCGGCCGGTTTTGGGGCGTCCACACAGCGCACGACTGTAATGTCATTGGTGCATGGATTAAATTACGCGGCGGCTCTACGGCGACTGTACAGCAAATGCAGAATTGTGGACCTTAGACCATAGAAATCCCTGTATGTGTACACAGACATCTGCAGGACCACCACATCGGACTGTCCGCCGTGAAATGAATGTCAAAGCGTTCACTCGGCGGCCATTTCATTAGGTACACCTGCTCATTAGGCAAATAGCCGAACAGCCAATCACACGGCAGCGTCTCAAATGTAACGGCGATGAAAGATGGGGGATCTAAGTGACTTTGACCATGCAATGATAACTGAATGTGGACACAGCAGCTCTAGTCTCTCAGTCGAACGCCTGCGCCTCCTGGGAACCTCATCCAGTACAGTCGCTAAAGTTTTCAGTTTTTCAGCAAAAAAAAGTGAAATAAAAAAAAAAAGGCCCTTTGAGCTGCAGCCATGTGTCCAGAAAGTCCTTATTAAAAAACCGAGGTACGCGGAGAATGGCCCGGGTGAACGCCAGGGCTTTGGTCAGGCCCTTTACCACAGAGCTCGGTGCGCAGGGCATCGCTGAACACACCGCAAGTTCATACAGTTAAGAAGTTCAGCCAGAAAGTAAAGATGGCACCAGGCAGGTATACCTAAGACCCTTGTTTGCTCAAAGGCTTTGAGTCCAGATTCAAATCACAGTTTTCTGCCTGCTTTTATCCGAAGCAACTCACCGGGAATACAGATGCTGGTCCGGGTTAGGCATCGCTGCGCAAGGATTTCCACACGTAGGCCAGGGACAGCGTGGATCAAACCAGGAACTCACCAGCTGCTACGCTATTCTGCCCAACCACCACAACCGCCACCACCAATTCAAATGTTCATACATGCGATGTGTGACAGTCATACCTTGGGCAAAATGTATAGTCGCCGTGACGCCACAACATTTATAGTCAGCCGTAACGTTGCTGCGGACGGGCAGTCGGCGCACTCTGCTCGCAGATCATCGGCATTTCCGAGGTGCGCGTCACGCAGCAAATCGCCATATGAAGCGGACAGCGGAGAGCGGCGGCTATAAGGGAGGTGTCGGTGTTAGGAGTTGGTGCAGGGAAACGATGGGAGATAAAAGTGCAGATATTTTGGCTTTGATGATGAAACGTCTGTTGCGAGTCAGTAATTGTTGGTGTACCGCTCTCTACCGTCTCTCTCTATCCGCCTGTTATTACAGCATCGCTAATACTGGCACCCTCAACTCATGGTGTAATATTCTCTAATTTTACGCAGGGAGCAGGGCTTTGAAAATGGGCTTGTGAAGGGTTGCGACTAAACATTCATTTTCTCCTCACTCTTATTTTTCTTGTCCAATCTTCTCGTTTCCGTCCTTTTATCTTCGTTCGTTCTCTGGTACTCTTCACTTCTGCCCCTTCTCTCTGTTCCCACCCACTTTGTTCTTACAGTCGTACATTTGTTCTATTCCATTTTCCCTCTTTTAATTTATTTTTCTCCTCCTCCTCACCCGTTTCTCCCTTTCTCCACATTCACACCAACATGGTGTTAATGTCATTTCACTCCACATATTTTTGTTCTCCGTTTCATCTGCTCTTGTACTCTGCTCACTCATACTTTCTAATACTCCAATATGGATCCTTTCTTCTCAGGTTCAGAGTACATCTTGGATGCCACACCAACAGTATGTCATGCAACCAACTGTAAGTATTCAAATGAAAGTCACTTTAAGTATTCAAATGAAAGTCAACATTTCAGCGTAGTATTCTCCATGGGATTGCTTTTCACAGTTATGTGCAGATGTGTCGGTGCACCGTTGCTTTTCTGTGTCTATTTTATTGCGAGATTTAATTTGTTCACGATGGTATACATATATTGTCTATATTTCTGACCTGACTCAAGCATCTGAGGCATCTGTCTTCAATACTTAATACAATACTAACAGAAGAAAAAAAAACAATGGATACCAATGAGCCATATAATAGAAGGGCTAGCTATAGTGAGGCTAAGCTCTCACTAGATAAAATAATACCAAAACACATGAGCTCATTAAATGCAGATCACATTTCCGACATTGACATCAAACTGTCCAAAAATGTACACATTTTAATCTTTTATCCGTGGTGAACAATGGAGATTTTCCCAGAAGAAAGGCGGGTAGTGGGGTTAGTCTCGCTCACGTTACTTACATATCATTTACATCACATTAACACTTTATCCAGAGTGACTAAGGATGAATGCAAATGAGAGAATAACTCAACCGCTGTGAATAATTTAAAATTGTAAGTACCCTGTTAATTAAATAAAAATGCACAGGGAAAGAGGGCGGATGCATTAATGCATCATGTCCCGGACACCTCGCAGTTCCTAGAGATGTGGAGGTTGGCCGTGCACGTTAGATGAACTCAGGTCAAATCGGTATGCCAAACCTCCTGTCTGCTGAATCAGCCAGTGGGTAACCTTCTTCAAGGAGCCCTTTACTAACAGCATGGCACACTGTAACCCACTGCAACCAGGCAACCGCCGATTATTTAGGAAAGTTCTCCCCCTACTGCTTCAAACGTGCAACTGCAGGTACAGCAATCATAAGACATGTATGTTGGACATGACTGGAGACCACAGACATGACTCTTTGCAAGAAAAAGAAAGGAGTCTGGAGACAGGTTAAGGGCAGTTCGCCCTCCTTTTTTCCATTCCATTTTGTAATTTAATATAGTCAAGTTCAGATGTTTCCCTAGCTGTTTTACTGTCTGTCTCATAAATCGGTGCTGGCTCTCCATGCCAGATTGCCAGATTGCCAGATTGGCAACCAATTTTACTGGTTTTAACACCATATAGCTTTGAGCCAACAGTTAATCATATCTAAAATTAGTTAATCTGCACCCGTCCCCCGGGTGGTGTAAGGCAGCGATATATCTGTCATCTGGATTCACTTGCCTTTTTTAACCTACAAGACCTAGAAACGTCTGTTGGCTGGACTAATCTGCCATGGAGAGATGGAAGAGACAGAACATGGAGAGTTTGAATGCATGCTGGCATATGAAACAGTTCAACTTGACAAATTGATTTATTTCATTTTATTAATTACTTTATCTCCCACTCTCTCCTCACACTTTCTCTTTTTAACAACTCAAAATATATTCTATAATCTTCTGCCGACGTGTCAAATCTAACTTTTTTTTGTGAGAGGATAATACATTTCTGTGAATGTGCTTTATTACAAATGTCCCGTCTAATAAGCAGCTTTTACCGGGAGATGTGACAGAGAGCATAACTGATATAAAGACAAAGAGAGGAGAGAGAGAGAGGGGGGGGGGGGAGGGGGGAGAAAGCATAGAAAAGAATAATGTGGCAGGAAAATTGGAGTAGCATAATAAATAGAAGTTAAGATACACAAAGAGAATGTGAAAGAGAGATCAAGTACAAGCTGCATTAAAAAAGGCAGAGAGAGAGAGAGAAAGGGAGAATTGAAAGGATGTGTGTGTGTGTGTGGTGCAAGGATGGGGGGTGGTGGCGGCGGGGGGGGGGGGGGGGGGGGGGGTATCTTATACAAGTTGATAAATTGAGTGTGAGAACAATGTGAAGGAAAACAGCAGACACAAAATTAAAAAAAAAAAAACTAATAAAAATATCCCCAACAGCACGTCACGATCACAGCTCCCTAGGATCCTCTTACCTGCTCCTATCCACTTCTCCCAAAAGTCCCCGTCACACGCAGCAGGAATAATGGCTTATTGTGCCACTCTGGACGCCCCAACCGCCTCTGCAATTAAAACCCTTCCAGGCAGGGGGGGGGGGGGGGGGGGGGGGGGGGGGGGGGAGGAGGAGGAGGAGGAGGAGGGAGGGAGGGAGGGAGGGAGGGAGGGAGGGAGGGTATTCCTCAGCTAGAAGGAACTGTACAAGCCCAGGCCATTATTGCTACCTTAATGCAGATGTATCACAGTGCGATGTCTGTAAACGTTTTTATTGGTTCTTTCCTTTTATTCTTGTTTATGTGGCGGCTTTATGGTTGCAACACACACACACACACTTCTGCTTGGTTTCGATCTTGAATTGAGTCAAACTACCTTAAAGGCCCCATTTAAGGTAGTTATATATCTCCGCCCTGGTTTTAAACACAACTTCAGCCGTAGGGAACTGCTGTGTTTGTGCAAGTGTAACGATCCCGCTCACCGCCGTTTTTTTCTCTGTGTCGTTAGTGTCATGTTCGTTACCTGTGTTATGTACTCATTCTGATTCACCCATTCTGTTCACCTCTGTTCCATGTATTTAAGTTCCCTCGTTTCTGCCCCACTTTGTCGGTTCCCTGTTTGTTCGAAGGTTCGTTTCCGTCTGCCTGTTTTCATCAAGTAAAGCTTCCTTTCGCGCCGACCCTGAGTCTGAGCTCTGCATTTGGGTTCACCTCCCTGCGCAAGCCGTGACAGCAAGCGGTCCTGCAGCAGGAGAGTGACAGGTTCAGTTCTAGATGAAGCCGTGACATCATGGAGAACATGGTGGAGCACGTCGCGGCGGGTCACAAACGATGCAAATGTACTGTACAATTACATGTGTATGTGTGTTTGTTGCATTATGTCATTATATCATTATGTCAAAACAATGCATTATGTTTGTTGCACATGCATTATGTCCCCCCCCCCCCCCCCCCCCCTCTCTCTCTCTCTCTCTCTCTCTCTCTCTGTGAGTGCCGCGTGGAATGTATGGGTTCCCCCCCCCCCCACACACACACACACACACCACCGACCCCACTCTCCCGGTACAAGAGAGGAATGCATTAACCTTAAGAGGAAGGCAGGGAAAGACTGGCAAAGGAGGTTTGGGGGGGGGGGGGGGGGGGGGGGGCTGCACGTGGAGGAGAGGGGGAGTTTAGCTGGGACTGCGACGCGACACACAAAGGAACGGCTCCTCCAGGCAAATACCTGTTGAAATCCATGGGCGCAGACCAATGGAAGAGAGAGCGAGTGAGAGAAAGGGGGGGGGGGGGGGGGGGTTGTCAGGTAAAGCGCAGCTCAACGGTTATCTCAGCCCTCAGAATGGTAACATAGGGACAATCAGCCTTTTGTTTGATCACAGATATTTTGTGTGTGTGTGTGTGTTTTAGTGTCTGTGCATTGCATGCGATATCCCTCACATGCATCTTAATAAAAGCCCTTTGTGTGTGTGTATGTGTCAGCATCAGAGGTAATCAGACAGCTCCACCATTGTAAATACACTACAAAGTGCTGCAGTAATACACGCTTAAAACTAAACAACCACTGTCTGCCAGTCGGTGTGTGTGTGTGTGTGTGTGTGTGTGTGTGTGTGTGTGTGTGTGTGTGTGTGTGCGGGGTGTCTGGATTTTTAACCGCAACACCATGAACTCATGAGAACTGGGATCATTACTAATCCGTAATCATTAATATAGTATCTCTCATTGTGTGGCACGGTGTGCGCTGGCACGCGCTAGCTGGTGTTTTCTGGTGGTTTCGTTTTGACTTGTGCTTTTCGGTCTAAATACGAAACACATTTCCTACAGTCTGTTGTCACGCATGTCAGAGTACAGCGGCTGGGGATGGAAAACCAAAACATTACCTGGATCCAACATGAGCCAAGGAACCCAGTGTAATTTTAAGTGGTGTTAAATTATGCGTGTGTGTGTGTGTGTGTGTGTGTCTGTGTGTGCATGTGTGATCTCAGTGCGTGTGTGATCTCAGTGCGTGTGTGTGCACGTGCTGAGTGAATGTTCCCATGAGTGGCGGTAGCGTGTCGTAGCTGGCAGCAGGAGAAGCGGCAGACTTCGGGTCATGGGAAAGACGAAGTGTCTGCTCCAACACTCAGGACTGTACTGTAACAGACACAGTGACAGTCAGGTCCAACACTGCAAGACTCTACTGTAACAGACACAAGCACACTCATCACTGCTGACCTGCTAGTGAACCTCCTGAGAGGAACAATCCCCAATAGAAATCGATTGGGTTCAAAGAAGCGCTTCCAAACCGCAGCCCCAGGTGTGTGTGTGTGCGTTTGGCTCGTAGCTCAGCGTCTGCGTTCACAGCGAAGTGAAGCAACAGCCAAGTGCAGCGCATCAAGATGTTGGCCAGCTAGCGCTTGGTGTAAACACCAACCGCCTGGCAGTTCGTCGGTGTGTGAGCGGATAAGATGATATCCACATGTCCAATAAAAAGTCCTGTGAGGACAGAGCTATAGGCGTCCCTGAGCTGAGTCCACTCGTAGGCCCACTGGACACACAGATACACACACAGGACATATTTTAAACCTATTGAAGTGATGTAGGTCATATGTAAGTGGGTTTAGTTGGTTTGTATACACTGTATTAAACTCTCTCTCTCTCTCTCTCTCTCTCTCTCTCTCTCTCTCTCGCAGGGTGCTGTGATCACACCGACAGCAGCCATTGAGCCCAGTCTGTCCCTGCAGCCCTCCAGCCTCATGGCGCCCCTCAACCAGCAGATGAGCCACCTCTCCCTGGGTACCTCCGGCACCGTGAGTCCCCTCCTCCAGTCCTTGTCTGTCTGTCTGTGTGTCACACGAAATGCAGAGTTCACACGGTCACACGATTTTAGCCTGATTTTCCACTCGCCGACAACACGGAATATACACACGAGAAGCCTCACTTGTCGCGTGTGTTTTCATGACTAAACATAGTTCTGAGACCAGGCAGACGTCTGGTCTATGTCACCAGAAGACTAGAATCTGTGTTTTCACTGTTTGCCAGGCTGGTTCAGTGAGGCAAAACATGTTTGTTGTTCACTTTGACCTCTGAGCCACTGGACGTAATCCATTGTATTACATGATCTGACGATCAACAACCATAAGGAACAGGTGTGGTCCTTCCTCAGGGAAGTGTGGTTGTGAATACAGCCTAGACCAATGGCTCCTAAGCTTTTTGGCGCTAAGTCTCACCACAATGCCATCAAGGAGTCCAAGGCACACCAAATTAAAGCAGTAGGGAATGATGAAGAGAAATGCATGCAACACATTATTATTGCTAGGATATGTTATGAGCTATTTCACACACGGCAGATTGTCCAAAAAAAAGTGACATGGATACAGAGTCATAAAAATCCGAGAGGCAATTGCATTATTTGTCAAAAATATGTATTGAAATGACGCAAGAACATGCATTATGTGGAATAATGAATAAATAGTGAAGCAAATCTTAAATAGTAGGCCTTCTGATTATATTGTGAACAGGAGCTACTTTCGATACATGGTTCACTAGCTCACCATTGTTGCTGTAATCTGTGCCAGGAATATGTATTCAATTCCAACACATTTTCCAGGAACACCCAACCAAGGCACAATTGGGTTATATTGTGACATAACATGTAATGCCTATGAATACGCATGACTTGGGCTCCGGCCAGATACAAGTCAATAAGGAGGCTATAGATGTCATATCCTCCTGATATATGATGACATCATAAATAATGCCCAGCCCGATTGGGCTTACGAGACACTTATTGGAAAACATTATACAGTAAATGTAAAACGTAAATGTAAGTCTGTGTGTCATGCACATTCATACGCAGACACACGCAAGCTCACACCCACTTTACACACGTCGTTGTGGCGGTCGACCCCTGCTACACCCCACCTAGGTGGCTTTGCGGGGCTCCTCCAACACGGGACACCGGTTGATGTTGGATACAATCAGTTTATTGATGTTGGCAAGATGGTACAAGTCAAGAGTAGATGGAGCTCTCTCTCTCTCTCTCTCTCTCTCTCTCTCTCTCTCTCTCTCTCTCTGAGAGTGTGTGTGGGTCATATCTGGTTTATCCTGGGTGCCATGACTGCTCATGCACCACAGGTATGCAGCCCCACCCAGCCCTAGAGTCTAATCAATCTGACACACTCCACAGTTATAGTTATTCTCTCTCTCTCTCTCTCTCTCTCTCTCTACACATATCAGAAATATATATATCAGAAATATAATATAAATATATATATATATATATATATATATATATATAGATATATTATTAGTTCTCTGCTCAGTGTCCACGATGCCTCTTGTGTGCTCTCTGTGTACCTTACCGCCCCTCTCCCCTGCTCCACTGTGTGTGCAGTACATGGCGGCCGCAGCTGCTGCTCCTATGCAAGGAACCTACATCCCCCAGTACACTGCCGTGCCTGCCACCGCCATCTCCATGGAGGTAAGATCACCACATCCCCTCCATGTTAATCTGGGATCCAGCAGTCCCACTACGTTATAGCAGCGCTTCTGGGGGAAGCCAGACACCGCAATGGGGCTGAGTTAGGCCTTGTTGCCTGCTTCGTTACGGATGGGTGAAGCTTTCAGAAGGGGATTTGAATACGTCTATTTTTACGGTGGCCAGTCAAATGACGATTTGAAACCTTTACAGACACTTATTTACAGTTTGCTAGTGCAGGCTGAGATCACTTACAGATCCCCGGCCCCACTATGATTAGTCAAAACAAATATGAAGCCAAAGAAAGTGAAATGCCCCGTTCACCCAGATTTAAGCTTGTCTGTCATCATTAATCTAACCACAACAGACTTAAGATTAATCTAAAGTGTGATATGAGACTACCACTATATTGGCCATTCTCAAAATGAACCAAAATGACAGAATGACGGCTCATCATCTGTTGCTTACCCCAGATGCTAACAGGGACATTAGGTCAGATGTGAATTGGTGTGATTTATCTGTGTGTGTCTTTACTGTCGATATCGTTAGCATACAGTGGTTATATTCGTATGGTTTAGTCATCTAGCCACTCTTGTAAACCGGTAGGGTTTGAATGCAGACATGAACCAACTCGTTGGTCATTTTAGCTGTGAAGAAGAGGGTTGAGAGGGTTAAGAAAACAGTCCTCTCTAACTGAGTCACAGGTATTTGAAGTTGCGTAACCTAAATATAAAGAAAGGGGATTCCCTCTTCATGAGGAAGAAGAACCAGGTGGGGTTTTTTTTTCCGTGTTTCATTTTTCCTAGAAAATGTTTGACGCCTACCTCGGCAGAGACCGGCGCCGGCGCGTTGCTAACCACTGGGGAGGATTGCGCGTCTTTTGACGTACATGCTGACGCAGGTGTGAACATTTGGGGTCCCACAGGGCATGGTGACGGAAGCCTCGCCGCAGACGGCGCCTCCGTCCTCGCAGGACGGTGGCGGACAGCAGGCCCTAGCGGTGGACAGCACAGGGGAGCACGCTGCCTACACCTACCAACAGACCAAGTGAGTCTTTTTCTTGATCCACAAGAAAAAAGATGAAAAGGTCATTATTCCTCGGCCCTCGTTATCCTTTTTTTTTAAAGTCACATATGAGCTGTGCTAATTAGTTAAAGTGATTTTTATACAGTTGGAGTGAAATCCGCTGAAGAAACACAGCTTGGCTTTTATTTTCTGAACCTGAGAAGTACAGAGATCTAGTTGAGGCCAGTTTCTCTCTCTCTCGCTCTCTCTCTCTCTCTATTTTTCTCTTATGGAGTTTCAATCTGTGTTTTATTATCAGCATAATATAAAAATCATATAGAAAAACATGTTTGACTTCATTTGATGGACACACTGTTTTTTGTGTCACCCTTCAACAAACTTGTGTTGTCCTTTGTCTCTGTTGTATGTTTCTGTGGACTGTGTTTTAGGTAAGCTGAAGATGCGTAGGAACCCCCCCCACACAGCAAGGACTCTGCTTTGGCTGCAGAGCGGAGAAACCTTAAAGGAACGAAGGACAGACAACACTATGGGGCTGAATGCTTCCACTTTGCACAGTCATCGGAAAAAGAAAAAAAAAAATCTATGAATAAATTAAAAAAAAACAAAACAAATAAAAATAAACCCATCAATGGGACACTGAACTCTGAGGACAAACATCATGAAAATTAAACATTTTTTTGGGGGGGGGCCCAGGGGGAGTTTTGTTTTCTCAATTTGAGACTGGACTTGACCTCCGATGGGGGACAGGAAATGGGAGGCAACAGACTGACAAGCTGTACAGGAAATTTAAAAAAAGCAAACATTTGAATGTGCAGGTAGATTCAGACTTTTTTTAAATTACAAACAGAAGAAAGTAAAGTCTAGAGAGAGAAAAAAAATTGTCTTCCTTTGATATTAAGCTACATCATTTCATTTTGTTTTGTTATTTGTTGTTTTATAGAATCTAAATGTTAAATCTTTATTGCCTTAATTTTCGTGGAATTGGGGGAGAGGGGAAAAAAACTCACACTGGTTTGAATTTGTTAGAAACCAGAAAGAAAGAATAAATCGTAAAATGAAAGATGTTTGTTCCTTAAGCCACAGAAATGAAAAATAAAACTGTACAGGATAAGGCTTGTCTGAGGCAAAGTTTTAAAAAAAAGTTGTACAGTACACTTAAAAAAGCTTGGAAAAAAATGTAAGGGGGCTTGTGAAGAAGGTGACTCCTGCTTCAGTTAAAAGCAGCTCGGTTGGTTTTCTCTTGATCATTGCATTGGTGTTTTTTTGTTTTAGTTTTTAAAAGGCAGTCAAAATGGATTCAAAATGAACGGATATGTCACAGGGCAATCGTTTTGGGGGAACAGTCAAACGGCTATATGGGACATATTTTATACCAAAGATCAAGAAACAATCTTTTTTGGTCAATTTCTTTTTGGCCATCGAAACTTGAGATCGTCAACGTCAAACATGACGAGAAGACCTGATATTGCCACGTCATCGGCATGTTTTACGGGGTCTCAGTGGTGACAGAGAATGCGCCTCGTCACCTAGCGGGCTTTCACCGGACCTGTACCGTGCGTACATAGATGTTATTCTGCCTGGTGTCCGGGTGCCCCATGAACCACAGGTGCCACCACTTATTACACCACTTACTGTTGACCAACTGATCATAAGCCACGCCCACGCCCCCCCCCCCCCCAACACCACGAACACAAGCTAGCCCTCTGTAGTAGGTGCTGATGGGCCCGTCCCATAGAAACGCACCCATGCACCAGTATAGAGACAACTGATGACGTTGGCCATCCTTGCAGATGCTCTATACATACACAAAAGAAAGGGGGCCTAATGCCACATGTAAAGCAGGGTAAACACCCTGTGAGCAGTTCCCGAAATTCATATATTGTAGAATGACATATGTATGTGGCATATGTGTTTGCATACTGGAAGCTACAGGTTCAATCGATTTGTTGTAACAAATTCTCCTACTCAGAATTCAGAGATTTAGCAGATTTACCTGAATTTCATAAATAATTGGATCCCTTACTTATATACGTATATATATACTATATATACACATATATAGTCTTGACAAATGCACACCAGATCAGATACGCCCTGTCCCACTAACTTCATTGGAAGCCGCCTGCAAGAGATTCTCTTAAAATATCTGTTTTTGCAATCTTTTTTGTTTTGTTTGGTTCTTGTGTATGACATTGTCTTCTGTGTGGTATAAGAAAAACTAGGAAGAGCAGAAAAACATATATTTATCTTTGTGTTGCCTCTTCTTTCTTTCTTTCTGATTTTCTTTTTTTTTTTTGTTGTTGTTTTGACTGTTTTCCACGCTGCTATTAACGTGTTTCAGTATTGGAAGGCCAATGGCGGAGGAGTGTGAGGTGTGAGGACTGTTCCACATAGAAGACTGCAGTGAAGAGGTGATTCCCCCAATCACTTACACACACACACACACATGCATACAGGTGACCAGATTTCTGAAATGAAAAACAGGGACATTTGTTGTTTTGCGGTCCATATATAATAAAGTATCTGATGTTATTATTTCTGAAATGAAAAAAGGGGACATATTTACATTTTGCCTATTCTTATCATGGTAAATGTAGAACTGTAGTAAACGATTGGGCAGCACACGGTTTACTATGATGTGTTTTTAAGCTTTAGTAAACCAGCCAAAAACAAGCCAAAGTAGGATACTCGAATAGGGAATCGATCTATATTGTAGTCTATTGTTTATGATCGGTCATGCCTGCTTATGGTATAAAGTTGATAGATCAGATAGACACCAGACTAATTACCAACGGTCTCGAAATGAATATTCATCATCAAGCTAGAAAAACCGGGGACAGCTCATGCCGGGTACAGACCACCAGAAACGGGGACTATCCCCAGAAAACAGGAACGTCTGGTCACCCTAGCACACACACGCTCCCACACACAAATGCTTTGGTCTCATCTCTTTTTGGAAATATGGAAAGTGCACATATAAAAGCTAACACATTGTCGACCGTTACCTTTCATGTAAAAGCATGGTCCATATGTATTGAGATCTGCTTCATGTATGACGTGTGTGTAGCATCACATACATCGTGTGTGTCTATGTGTGTACACGGCTGGCTGTAGGGTTGTGACTCCCTGGGAAAGGGGGGGGGTCACACAACATCCCAACCTGAAGTGCCCGAGGTTCAAGTTGTCAGGGGCTTGTCTTTTGTGCACCTGAACACACAGACCTGAGTGTCAGTTAGGCCACGACCACGTGGCGCTGCCCACCAGTCCTACTGGCCCTTCACCAATGACAGGGAAGCTAGGCCTATGGCGCAACAACGGAAAAAAGAAAAACGTGTTTCAACCAAAATGAAACCTCTTGGGTGATAAATTATTGACCGATAAGGAAGAGTAACTGAGTAAAGATAAGGTGGGGAAAAAGCAGAGGAGTATTTATGAGAACCTTTTGTACAGCTCTTAAAAAAAAAAAGTTGCCACAGAAATACTTTGATATTTTTTTATTTGCTTCGGTCATATGCCTCCCATGTCTTTCAAATTGTGATTCTGAGAGTGTCTGTAGAACAAGTGGATGTTGCTGTAGTTTGTTTGTCACTTGTTTCTTTTTTTTTAAGTCTTTCAATAAAAAAAGGTTTAAAAGCACTCAGATTGGGCTGTTTTGTGTTGTATGTTTTGCAGACTTACCACAAGAGGTCACTGTATTTCACATTTCTGACTGAAAGATCACACATGAAATCAAATCAGGAATGAAGTCCAACGATATTAGGGATGGGTGGGTGCAGATGTGTTGTTGGAGTTGTTCTTCCAGCTCTGCTTTCTGTTTTAATAAGGTGATAAAGTAACAAACAACAACACGATAGGCCTAAGTCATTTTTAATTAGACAAATACCACATACAGTCTTGGAAGGAAAAACACACCTAGAACAGCCCTAGCATCCCAGCCAATAGATTAACTAATGAACTGCCCAACCACATCTTCATGAGTCATCAGTTTCTAATAATTCCCAAAGTATTGCTTATTACAACTGCCTAAACCGATTGCACCATGCATTCGTCATTAAGTTTATATTAGGCCATTCAAACATTTGCATGCCAAATATGCTCAAGATTAGTTCTTACATTTGAGTACAGTTTATTTTTTTGCATTCATTTTTTGTCTGGTAAATAAAAGAGACATTTCAAACACGATGTTTTGTTCTGAGACTGAGAGATGCATAGGCGTAGATTACGGGGGGGACGGGGGGGACATGTCCCCACCACTATTTATAATTTGAATTTTGTCCCCACCACTTTTAAAAATGTGCAAACCAATTGCGAACCCCCCCCCCCCCCCCCCCCCCCCCGTCGACAATCGCGCACGGCCCCCCCCCCCCCCATCCCCGTTAACAATCGCGTACCCCCCACCCCCCACCACCACCACTTCTAAAACCAAACTGACGCCCTTGGAGAGATGCCATGGTGTGGGTTGCTTTATCGGAGACACAACATTGCTACATAGCGATTATCAGTATACTTCATATAGCTCAGAATTTCATCTACTTTCATTTAATTTGACCTATATTTACCCTTAGTCATATGAAAAAAATAATCTTTAAGTAATGAATGAAAATCGTGTATATCATATTAAAATACATTTCTCTTAAGTTACACAACTGTGCTGAAAACTAAACTCTAAATGACATCTTGTATATGATGTCCTATTATAACATATAACTTACATAGAACATCATACAGGAATCCCAGTAATAGCAACACAGATAGGGTTTCTCTTCATCCTTATCAAAAAAGAAAAACAAACTTCATTCAAATAAAAAATAAAAAACACACAATGGTTGTCATTTTAAAAACATGTGCTATATAAATATATGTGCTGCTCACATATATATCACATTTTTTCCAATTGTATTGTCGTTTTTGCAGATGGATTTTCATCAAGTACTTGCGTTGAAAGCAACACATTATGAAACGACATTCTCCTACGTAAATATATGTTGATAATATATACAAACAAGACATTTAGTGCACTGACAAATGTGTGTGTACGTATGTGCATGTGTATACCTGTGTGTGTTTGCGTGTATGTACATGAGTGTGTACATGTGTGTGCATGTGTGTGTGTGTATGTACTCCATCTCCCCAAAGTGCAACAACACTAGGGCGAGTTCACACACGGCAAATCCAACCACACCGCCTGCTTCATCTTGCCGGGTGAAAAGTGTCGCGCCTCTTTTTAGTTGTGCAACAATGGACTTAGTTCCCTGTATTCCAAACAAGAGCAATCAAATCAGAAAGAGACAGACCCAAAACACGAAGCTTAGACTGTAACCTTATCAGTAACACATGTTGGTGTCATAAAGTTAAAAAAACAAAACAAAATGTGTGTCTGTCAAATTTGTTTGACAATTTTGACTTGACTCAAATGTACATCTCAATATGTAAAACAAACTAATAAACATTCAGTTACCATACTATAGTCATGACTAATATAGTAGCATTTACCACATGCTTCTGCAACACCAGCAGCAGTGGTGTCCAGGGGGTGGGGGGCAACTATCTCTCTCCATGTCATGCCTGATCTGGTGGGTATTAGGGGCTCCAGATCAGGGTGAGACCACCAAGGGGGGGGGGGGTTCAGTAGCAGGTGCGGACGAGCATGATGCAGAGGAAGACCAGGGTGATGATGATCAGGGCTGAGAAGAGGAAGATGAGACCTGTGAAGAGGGAGCTGGACATAGGGAGGATCTCACCGGCCTCGGAGGGAATCATGTTGGACATGCTCAGCATGTAGCCCAAGCTCCAGCCCACGTTGGTGTTCTTCACCTGCACAAGAGCCCCGAAATATATACCATTACATCAAAGAGTAGTAGTTTGTTTTTATTTTAGTTTTTTCATGCACACAAAGTGCCCAACCATCATGGCTGTACAAGACACCAAAAGTAGAGTTGCAGAAAACAAAAAAGTAGTAGTAGTAGTAGTAGCAGCAGTAGTAGTAGTAGTAGTTAGCCTGGGAACCAGAATCTGCAAGCTTGTGTTTTATTTGCTCTAGCAGATGAACGCAAATACGCATTTACGAATTGTGACAAGTGCAAAAAAGTTATTTGGTTACGATTGTTGTGATGTTTTTTGAGTTTTTTTTACTGGGGGTTTTTGGAGCTGTAATACACTTTAAAATAGGTTCAAACAGAACATTAACAACAAACCAGACTGCATATCTGCATGTTGTTTCTGCTATTATCAGCTGAAAGCCTAAAGGCCAACACACACACACACACAGCCCTTATAATAGAGTAAGATAATCGAAAGCCTGGAGAGTGGAATATGACTCACTACAACTTATTTCAGTTGATGCAGTTGTTTTCTGCTTCATGTAATTGTCAAGACATGTCAAGACATTACAGAGCACAAGCAGCAGACAGTAAATGACTCATTGTAGTGAACTTGTGGGACTCCAGCAAGACTCGAGGGAAGTCCTTGTTTTACAACAATTAAACCACATAAAAAAGACAGACCCCAACCACAAATTATGCGGAAACATTGACTACGAGGCGCAGATTCCTCACAGAGCCGGCCTCCGGCCTCTTGTTTTGTGCTTCATGTGTGAAATAGTAGGTCTCCCCCTTCGTTCTGACTCATAACTTCTGAGGGGCCTCCTTTGTAGACGGGGTCCCATTACCCCCAGGCCACAGAGAGGGGAATAACTGGTCCACTGTCTGTTTCTTAAACATTTTCCTCAACTACACTTTTGTGTTTGACAGATGATTGCGTATGGGTGTCATCCATCATTATAACAGCCCTCACTGATAGTCTCATTTCATTTCGACCAAAGATAGAAATCTATTGAAACTCATGTTTAGGGGTAAAGGCAGTCAAGAGTAGTAGTAGTAGTACTACTACTACTACTACTACTACTACTACTACTACTACTACTAATATTACTACTACTCTCCATCTTGTTCCTTAACTCCCATGCCTTCCTTTCTTACTGGTGGTGGGTTATTTTGGTACTTAATGCCAGCTTTTGTTCCTACCTCTTTTTCGAAGGAGATGTGTTTCCAGGTGTCTGGGTCAAACTTGTAGCCTTCGGCGAGCAGGGTGAAGATGTAGTAAGCAGAGTAGCAGTACGTTTTTAGGTATCTTTCTGAGATCCAGGGCCTGGTCACCTTCAGCTGAAGGACAGAACGCAAACAAACACGCACACAAAAAAATCCTGTAAACTACCATCAGAATATTTACCATAAAATGACCAAAACTGTGTAATAAACTGCTTTTAAGCAGCATTTTGTGTCGAAACATAATAAAACTAAATGAGAACTAGGTCAAAAACCGAATTTAACGAGAAATCATAATAATAATACAAACTGAGAAAAAAATAAAAATCATAATAATAATACAAATTGAGAAAAAACGAAAAAAATAAAAATCATAATAATAATACAAATTGAGTCTCCCTTTCCTAAAACCCTAAAGTCCACTCCCATACCCCAAGACACAGGTGTGACTCCCTATCTCCCCATCTCAGCTCCTTACACCACCTGACGTCCCAAGGCCTGCTCTGGACCCCCCCCTCTTGTCCCCCCCCCCCCTCTTGCACTCACAACGCTCCAGTGGGTGTGGCAGAAATCCCTGCAGGAGCTGTTGAACTGCTCCATTTCAGAGGACTTGTTGAGCAGCAGTGCCCTGGATGTGAAGAAGAATCCGGCGTAGGCCTGTGGGGGACATGATGATTCACAGTTCACAAGGGGTCAGAGGTCATTGCCCACCCAAACCACGCAATGTTGCTTTGTCTGTGGGTGTCTGTGCATGTCTGTGCGTGTCTGTGCGTCTGTGTGTGTAAGTTTATCTGTGGTGCCTGCGTGTGCGTGTGAGTGTGTGAGTGCGTGTGCGTGTGTGTGTATGTGTGCATGTCAGTGTATGTATACATGTGTGTGTGTGTATGTCTGCGCACGTCTATATGCTATGTGTGTGTGTGTGTGTGTGTGTGGGTGTGTGTGCGTGCGTGCATGTGTGTCTGTGTGTGCGTGCATGCGTGCTCCCATCTGTTCTCATCCCTGTGAGTGTATATATGTGTGTGTGTGTGCACGCGTGTGTTCACTCACCATGAAGTCCCCTTTGACGGGGGGCTGCTGGACTCCATTGAACGAGCAGTCCTCCGTCGGGCATTTCTTGAAGTCAAACAGCGTCCGGACCAGCTCCCGGCACTTCTCTGTGTCTGGGACTCCCGTGAAGAAGAATGTCATGTTCGGGTCATAGTTGTCTGGCTTCTTGGTGCATGGCGAGTCGTAGATGGCGGAGGCGTTGATGGCCCCGGTGTAGCCCTCTGGGTAGCAGGGGTTCTGGATGTTGGTGGCGCCTTTTGATGCCTGAGACATCGTGGATAAGGATCGGCAGGTCAAAGGTTAAAGGACCATACCGGTCTGGGTAGGGCTTGTCGATATATCGATACTATATCGGATATCGTGATATGAGACTAGATATCGTCTCAGATTTTGGATATTGTAATATCATGATATGTCATGAGTGTAGTCTATACCTGGTTTTAAAGGCTGTGTTACAGTCAAGTGATGACTTTTTTTTAAAAATGCTCGGTACTTTTCATTTGTCAAGTATATTTAATTCACACGGGTATACCAAAATAGGCTTTACCAGGTGGTTATTTTATATAGACGATGTATTTATTGAATGACCAGAACACTATATTGGTCACGGATTATTTAGTGAAGCCAGGAGAGACGGTTACGATGGTTTGATCACTCAGACCGGTATTGTCCTTTAAGGAGTTGAGGCGACTACTAAACAAGGAAAGGATGACTGGAGGAGGAGTATGTGTTAACGTCCGCGCACAAATTATTTCACGCTTACTTTTTACAAACCCCCCACACCCAACAACAATCTGTGTATGTAAGCAAAAAGGAGTGGGTTGGAAGATGCACTGACAGTAAACAGGGCCTCTTGAAGTCATGCTCAGGCACTTAAGCCATGCTGAGCAAGCAAAGTTTGACCCAGCTTTTATAGTATTGCTCCCTCTACAATATCAAGTATCAAACTTGCATTTTGTTTAAAATCTCTCTCTCTCTCTCTCTCTCTGAATATAATGCATTTTTCCCACCCAGACTGTCTCAACAGCATTAACCCCATAATCAATATTCTGGCTGCCATAATGCTTCCTTTCGGGCCGCTCTTTGCCGTTTGAAGTCCTCTGAAGGGACTCGCCTGTTGTGCTGCCGAGCTCTTAACTTAGCTAATAATGCATCAGAGCTTTATACACACAGTGAATACACACATGCCCCTATTGACCCACTGCGTATACATCCGTCACAGTTATACACACTTTCCTTACAACGGCATCCACAAAGTGTGATCTAGGCAAACATCCAATGACATAAAGTTGATTTATTTCATCGTCATACAGTATTGAATCAAGAGCTGACCTGCATCTCCATAGTACACACACACACACACACGCTATAAATCAGCCAAACAGGAGTGGTTCAAGTTCAAGTGTTTGGTTCAACGACAGCCATACCTTGATTATTCTGTCCAGAATCTGTTTCTCGGCCTCGTTCTTGCCGTAGCAGAGGTAGCTGTGCGTGTAGACGTTGTAGTCGTAGCCATACAGTCTGACAGGCAGGTAGTCCTCTCCTTGCATTTCGCCGTCGACCACGAAGGCCAGCTGAGTGGACGCTCCACCCAGGTCCATGGATCCTACCGTCTGCACCCCCTCAGGACGGACAAAAGCGTTCCACAGGTTCTTCTGTGGAAGCGGAAGGAGGAGGAGATACTCGCTCACATGCCATCACACTGTCGCCACAGAAAGCCCACGTTAAACCTGCACTATGTTACTTTTCTATACTGCAGCTGTTTACTCCGTTAAAAAAATATCTGAACCAGAAAGTTTTCCATCCACGAGTCAATCCACCCGGGGATCTCCTCTCTATAAATTGTTGTGGGAAAATCTCAGACATCTAAAAAATGATATAGCTATAACTGTAGCTACAACTCAAGCCACTAGAGGTTGCTAAGGGAAAAACGTATGTAGTGCAGGTTTAAACTAGAGACAGCAACGCCTTTTTGGTCATTTCAGGGCTATGTCAGAAGGATTCTGGGTAAAAGAAAAAAAGCAACTGCAGGTATTAAACACAGGTGAAAACACATACAGCAAGCTTTAGTCTCAGCTATGAAACAAACACATCACCTCGCAAAATAAAAGCAGACCTAACTGCTGCCTGTGTGTCCTACTTTCAACCAGACTCACTATTTCGCCCATGGCCGTACCTCCACAAAGTTTCCCATGAGGTAATTGACGGTGACCCAGCCGTAAAGACCTTCCTCCTGTCCCGTCAGGATGGAGGCGTTTTGGAAATTGAAAGGCAGGGACATGAGGTACTCTTTGAGGCTGAGGAGGATCTCATCTGATCGATTCCTGTCCATTTCACTTGGGATAGGATCAGAAGGGACACGGTGAGGGTTAGAGAAATGGTCAATGGTTATTTGGTGCAAGTGAGCGATTGTAAAAGGCTGTTGGAGGCATTACGCTTGTTAGCTTTAGCATATCATAGGGATATCATAGGGATGCGCTATGTACCACAGCACATCACAGCTTTTCCGGCAATAGAAAACAGGAAAATTAAAACATAGATTAGGGCTGCAACTAACTCTTACCTTTAATTATAAAAGTGTTCTTTTGAGAATGATCAATGAACCAAATATGTGAATTTCTGAAGCATTAAGCAGCGCATGTTTATTATTTGTACTCGATTCATGAATTTTAACCAATTATCGATTATCAAAATTAGATTTTAAACTACTATGTTGCAGCTCTAACAAGAATAAGTATGATATAGACGAATAGCCTCATCAACTAACATATCCTAACTAAATGTACATTTTTCTTGTAATAATAATAAAAAATATTATTATTATTACTGTAGCAATCGCATGCCGGCGGTGGCCCCCAAAAAAATAGGCGTGTTATTGTGTTTCTCAGCTGGGATTTCCCTGGTGATGTTTTTCATGCAGGCGTCGAAGCCCTTCCACGACGCTTTGTCCTTCTCCGGGTCCTTTTTCATCTCGGAGATGCCATTGCCTGGTGACACAAGGCCATGTTCCCATTAAATTTCAAATGAAATGACTGACAATTACATGATTTACTTTTTTGTTTTTTGCAATGAGTGCATTAATGACATCATCAAATCTGAATCTAAACAACAACATTTATTTTTGTCACGATTCCTGCCTCAATAATCTCGGATCCAGCAGTGCTGCTATGTTACAGCAGAACATCTGGCGGGAGACACAGAGCCGGGAACTAGCAACGGACGGAGTTGTTTCTTGTTTCATTGCAGGTATGGGTGTATGTCTACAGTAGCCAGTCTACAAAGTGTTGATTTGAAACCTTTACAGTTTACTACTGCTGGCTGAGTTTGTGTTTGCCAGTTACACGCTTACAGATCCCCGCCTCCAGCAACATGATTGGTCAAAACAAATATGAAGTAAAAGAAAGTCCACAGTTTGACATTAGACATCCTGCAAACCCAAAGCCCAAAGCAAATGGTAGGGAATTTAATACGGCCTTGTGTACCAGCAAGGGGTCGGGTAAAACTACAAACACTCAATAGTGTAAGTGATCAATAATTGCTTCATATAGGCCTATATATATATATATATATATATATATATATATATATATATATATATATATATATATATATAAATCAACTCACCAGCCACTCGACAGTTTTTCACCTCGGACACAACCCCCGTCTCGTTCTGCTTCTCCCCAGGCCATTTGTACAAGTATATAGAGGAGCGAGACGAACCGGAATCTATCACGATGCCATACTAAGAGTGGAGACAATAATAATACTAATAATTCAACATTGTATCTGTAAAGCGCTTTTCTAGACACTCAAAGACACTTTACAACATACAGACAAAATACAGGAATACAAATAAAACAACATTTCAATAAAAGGTAACATTAAAGGATTTAAAGGCATGCAAATGAAGGGTCACAAAGAGGGACAGAGAGGTGAGTACAGTTAGATGTATAGAGCCATTTTAAAAAGGTGTGTTTTGAGTGACGTTTTGAAACAGAGGAGAGAGGTGGAGTCGTGTATTGGTTTGGGGAGGGAGTTCCAGAGGGAGGGGGACGGCAATGGAGAAGGCCCTGTCCCCCCCAGAAAGGAGACAATATCAGGACGCCAGACATGGACTTATTCAGAGGAGGAGATGGAAAGACAGATAAGGGACAAATGGGGAGAGTCGTTTATAAGACTGCAGCGTTGCTATGCTCTACATTATGGGGGTTCCTGCAGCCTTCACTGGTGGTCAACCTTTTAGCTCTGGTTGTCTGGTGAACAGTCAGCATTTATGTTTTTTTTATGCTTTCAATTGTCGAAGGCAAAGGCGCACTGAGTGCCACCCACCACCACCACAGTAGTAGCTGTGGTATCGTGGGAGAACAGACTTAAGAATTAAGAGAAGATTATGAATGCAGGCCCCTTCATCCCTCCTCTCTTCAGCTCTCTACTGCAGGGCACCTGTATACACTATACATTATCCATCCATCAAGCTAGAAGCCAAGCTGATTGCCCCCCGGACCCTTCCTCTGACCCGTTATTGACTGCCTTCATAGCTGTCAGGCTCACTCACACACATACACACATACACACACACACACACACACACACACACACAACACAACACGCACACACACACACACACACGTGTGGCAGAAAAAAAAGTGGTGGTGGTGGCGTGTGTGTGTGTGTGTGTGTGCCTGTGTGCATGCCTGTGTGTGTGTGTGTGTGTGTGTGTGTGTGTGTGTGTGTGTGTGTGCATTTGTGCCTGTGTGTGTATGCGTGTACATGCCTGTGTGCATGCCTGTGTGTGCGTTTGTGCCTGTGTGTGTGCTTGTGTGTGCGTTTCTGCCTGTGTGAAGTCGTGTGTGCATGTGTGTGTGTGTGGGTGTGCGCGTGTATGTGCATTTCTGCATGTGTGCATGCATGTCTGCATGTGTGTCTGCATGTGCATTTGTGCTTGCATGTGTGCCTGTGCGTGTGCATGTGTGTGTGTACAGGTGAATGTTTACCTCAAACTTCTGCACCCTCCACTTGTCCTGGATGACAGCGATGGTGATGATGGCCGAGATGCTGGCCAGGAAGAGAGCAGCCACCCAGAAGGTTCGGCACTTGGAGCCTACTTTCCTCTTGGATGCCATTTCCTGTTGCCGAGGAGAAACCCGTTCAGAAAACCAACTTGATACTGTAGCCTGTGAGTAGTACTAATGGAAATGTTATCGAAATCGCAGTATGGCCAAGTGCAATATCCAAATCGCAGGAGCTGCGATGTAAATGTATAAATGTAAATGTATAACGCCATTATACATTTTTTTTTAAAACGTTCTACAGATGTAAGAAAACATTTGTTTGGTACAGATCCGCAATATATGTCACATCATGATTTTAATAGTTTTTCATTGAAAATGAAAATTGTGAATGCAAAAATGAACATTCCCACTAATAGTAAATCATATCGCAATCGCAATATCTGTCAAAATTGCAATAATAATAATAATCGCAATATGTTTTCTTTACCGTATTGCACAAGAACTTACCTTTTTCAATTCATGAATCAAATTAATGATGCACTCAAAAAGGCATCATTCCTTAAATCAATTATATCCATGCCCAGTTCATTCTAGTGCCATTCATCAAGACGAATGGCTTCATTTAAGAAAAGATTAGAAAAACTTGCAGCAACAACAGCTGGTAAGATCCTGGACCTCTCACGTGTATTCTCTCACAGTGTCAACAAAGGATTACATTGTAGACACTGGGACAGCAAACAACAAAGTAGAAATATGGGTTTCAGGTAGGCTACTTAGTTTTAGGCTAGGCTTTACTATAGACGCTGTGGAATTGCATTATGGGAGTTTTCTAAAGCCAAGCTGTCAGAAGAACAAAGTCACGGTCTGAGACATACAAATCCAAGATGGAGGTTGAAGGAAAGTCTATAATGCAGAAGGTCTCTACTTCTTAAATTGCTCAATGTACATTTGCACTGCACTGTACTTTAATAATAATAATAATAATAATAATAATAATAATAATAATAATAACAATAACAATAACAATAATAATAATAATAATAATGATAATAATCACATTCAATATATCATATAGGCCTATTATTACACTACATATTATGTACATATATTAAAATACAGTAATTTTGATCCTATTTACTTTATTTGTGATTCTATTAAAGTTACTTTTTCATACCTTATTATAACCCGTCTTTTTAGTGTTTTTGTCTGCTGTAACAACATTTCCCCTCTGGGATAAATGAAGTGCCTATCTAATCTATCTTATGTAGTAATGGTTTCGATATGCTTGGTCTGAACGTCTTTATACTTACACAACTTGTGCGAAGAAATTATCTTGTGATATGTAAAAGGTTTTTTAGACCTATACAATAACTATACAGTTTAAACATATACAGTAACTATAACGCCCATGTATTTGGAAGTCGGTTTATCTTCAGGTTTGTCTTTTTTAGTTTAAACACCAGTTTTGTGTAGGCTGTGTGTATGTTGATAATTTCACCATGTGGTTTACTAGCCTAGTGGTTTACTGGCAGAGGCATATGGTGTCTGGCTCCTGGAAGATAGTTTAGGGCTGTATTTTAGGGTTGGGCTCCAGTTGTTATCCCCCTGCATGTCAGTGGACTCCAACACGTCCACTTATCCACTCAGTCCCTATAATCCATCTGGTTATCCCCCCACCATGGTGAACAGGATCCATCCACAGCCAAAGAACGGAGGAACAGCAAGGCATTACAATAGTGTCTGATGTTTCCACACAAATCTGATATTATTTACTGACTTCATGTGACACTGTCTTTGCTTTATGTTTTTTTGTTAGTGCACTTCACTCCCCTTTAAAGATGCTGTATAAGCTTAAAGAACTATCATTTGAGTGTCATTTCTGATGCGTCAATCACATGCGCGCAACACTTCTATGGCGAAGAAAAGGGGGAGGGAGCGTTTTTGGATGTTTTATATGCTCTCTTCTGCACTTTTCTGCTCTCTCGCTCTTTACAACTCATTTTTGTGTGAAAGTAAATCTGTCTCACCAGATTTTGAAATTTAAAAGCCATTGAATTTCTAGCATTACATTTTTTTGCATTTAAATTATGTATCTGAATTTTTCTGCCTCTGAATTCAACTCAGTCTGCCACCTGTAATCAGGGAAGCTGACTCTGTAAATCGACCTGTTAGCCAGCACTAGCCTACCCCTGCTGCCAACGGGTACTAGATTGAGGCTGTGTGTTTTGCCTGCCCCATCTAACCACAATGTTGTCTCTGTCTTAGTGTGTTGCTGTGATCATGACGGCTACTCATCAGCAAGCACCTCATCACCATGCACACAATTAATTTCCTATTCTTTGTACTTTAAATGACTGCTGTACTATTGTGTTTCACTTGTGTGTTTACTATGTGTGGCACCCATTGCACTCCTAAGTTTTTTAGGTTAGGGGGTGTGGCCTGTGAAGCCCTTTGAGATTGTTACTGTGATTTATAAAATTGACTTGATTGACTTGACTTATCTAGCGTTGTTAGATGATGTGGGTGGCTGATCTATTTGGATAAAGGAAGTGGTGGGGGCTGCGTAGGAAGAAGTGAGAGTGTTTTCAGATATGCACCAACTTATTGGCAGCGTCTAAGTCCTCTCCACCTTCAGTTTTTGGCTACTGGCACGTCTCAACGAGAGTTAGGAGATATAGCAGGAGTTTCGCTAACCGGTTTAATGCCTGGCTGCATTCCTTGCCGGTATCATCAATTTATGCACACAGTACAATCAATTTGTTTCCATACACTGCTGCACAACAGTCTGTTGTGTCTGTTGTCTGTTGTGTCTCTTATATCGTCTGAACTGATATAAAGAGGGACTTTCAATCCAACATTTCCAAACATCATAGGAGTGATAGACTGAAATCACCATCCGACAATAAATTCAAGTTATGTAAATAGAAATGCACATGTACATCTCTAGAGGACTCGATAGATTGGTTGATTGATTGATTGAAATTCATGTGGTTCAAATTGACAACAAAAAACCCCCACCAAAAAACAAACAAAAACTGAATTAACTGTCTTCATATCTTGGTCATAAGGTCATCAATAGTTTCAACAGAGTGTGATGGCAACCTTTCATCAGACAACATAATAACAGTTATTATACTAACCTTGTCATTTTATGTAATTGTCAGATTAGTGCTCAGGTGACAGACATGGCAAGCAGGCTGATTCAGCTTAAACATATCAATTACATACGGTACGGACTCTTTGTTGTGTTATGTTTTTTTGTGGTTTTTAATGTTGTTCCATCAGTAAAGTCATGTCACACTGACCTGTAGGACAGGGCAGTGATTAATGAGGCGCGAGAACTGCCTGAAGTCTTCAACAGATGCTGAGCTAATCTCCTTAGCATGAGTTTATCATGGGTTCTTAGTTTTAGGTCCACCCTAATGGGAATTGAAAACTCTCTGGCTCCAAAGGGTCATATAACATGATTAGGCAGCTATGGGGGAGAACAAGGGACATCAATGACAGATGCTTACAATACAATGTGATTGGAAATGAGCTGACAAGATATGCAGTAGTTGTCACCTGATATCGAAGAAGAGGAGAGAGTAAAGGAATGGCTACTGGACTACAGATTTGATTATCAGTAAGTGCTGCAAGTCTTAGAAAAAAGAGCATTGGTTTTGTTGAAACAGTAGTAACAAACAATATATATATATATATATATATATATTAAACATTATTTTCTATTAAGTACTTACACGCAAGTCGGGTTCATTTGTATATTGGGCGCCTGGCTACAGACAACGTGACAATACTTGCATACTAGAGCCTTCCATTGAGATTCCTCCACATTCAGATTCCATTGCAATGACTTCCTCTGCCCATGTGACCCAAATATTACAGCGGGTTTACGTTGAAGCATTTTATGCTTCTGTGACAGTACACTGTGAGCACTGCTTTATTCTGCCTGTCTTATGCAGGTCAACTTTGGAAGTATATTATTGCCAATGTGTTGCCTGACGTGAATAAGAATAGTAATAATAATTAAAAAATAATAATAATACAATTGAAATATTTGTATCGCACCTTTCAAAAGCAGGTTACAAAGTGCTCTACAGAACAATAGAATAAAACCAGAATAAAATGCAGCATAAATAAGACACATACATACACTAAAAACAGTACAGCATTTTAAAATCACATGCAGTAAGATAAACACATCACACAGTTAAAGCCATTTGGTAAAGATGAGTCTTTAGGTGTGAAATAAATTGGAGGACAGACTAGGCTCGCCTGATCTCCTCTGGCAGGCCCTCCCAAAGCGTGGGGGCCAAGGTGGAGAAGGCTTTTAGGTGAGACTTAGGAACAGGAAATAGGTTTCTGCTAGCCTGGGAACCTGACGAATAGTTTATTGTAGAGTTTTATTTGTGAATTGGTCTGGCGATGTCAGGCTAGGTTCCTGCCAGAGGATTGTAAAGGCTGCGTAAAGGCTGGTAAGGGGATAAAAGGTCAGAGATGTAGGGGGGAGCTAGCCCCTGCCTAGCTTTAGAGGTGATATAAATAATTTTAAAATCAATCCAAAACGAGACAGGCAGCCGGTGAAAGGGATCAATCAATCAATTAAAACACTGAATTTGTCCCCGAGGGGCAATTTGCGGATGCACGTAGAGTGGATGCTAAAATAGGGGTGATATAGTGGGTGATGTTTGTTAAAACAGTGGTTCCCAACAATTTTCAACCCTTTTGACCAGCACAAAACTATAAAAAAATAAATGTGGCTTTTCACATCACTTCTTGGGATGATCTGAAGTCGGAAAGTCTATATATATATATATATATATATACCTTCTTTCTACCTGTATTAGTACCACCTGCAATCCTTCAAAGTACCCCTAGAGGTACGCGTACCCCCATTTGGGAAACAGTGTTAAAAGACGGGCAGCAGCATTTTGAACTAACTGTAGGCGGTGGGTAGATTTTTCATCAGCAGAATCATTAATGGAAGCCACTGTGATTACCACTAAGAGCTGGATTCAGAGACAAGGATCCGGGTCTCGTAAAACACTGGGCAGTACCACACCATCGGCTTAATGGCTACCACTGTTAAGCTCACGACCAGACAAACTGTTTCTCTCCATCACTTTGTTGTGTTCCCGCTTTCTCCGTCCCTCTCTCTTGCTTTCTCTCTGCGTATGTGTGACTGACACACACACTCACACACACACACACACACACACACGCACACGCACACACACATGCATGCTTTCAACTCACCGGAGGTCAGCAGCAAAACTATACAAACTACCGTCAAAGGCTCACATGTAGTACGTCATTCTTGGTACACATGAACGCCTTGGAACAGAAAAAGCGACAGCAGCAGCAGCAGCATCAGCAGCAATTAGTCAGACCGCGTGTGTCTCTCTGTCATGTCTATGAAGCAAGCCCCTGAAGCAGCAGGTAGTCAAGAACGCAGCCGTTTTTTTCTTTTTCTGAGGTAAGATGTTGTTTCAGCTTGCAGCGACTAGTTCAGCAAGGATTATAGGCGCGTTGCAGGACGCCCTGAGGAAGTAACATCAGCGACTACACTTTGTTTCATTTTGTCTATTTGTTTTGTAGAAAACATGCTGTCATTTAGACCCAGTTGTTAGATGCGGACAAGGTAATACATGGCATGAACTCCCAAGTGAGTTGGGACGTCCCTTACCTTGCAGATCAGGTTGTTCAGTCTCGGTTGGGAACAGGGAGGATGTTTGCTCCGGGACAAGTTGCAGAGAAAGAGAAGAGGGGAGAGCAGTTAAGAGAGGTTCAGAAAGAGGGAGGAAGAGAGAGAGAGAGAGAGAGAGAGAGAGAGAGAGAGAGAGAGAGAGAGAGAGAGAGAGAGAGAGCAGACCAATGAGTGGTCTGAAGGTTGTAAGCTCGTCATTGATCGGCCTGCTAGGACAGTAGGGTTGCCTCCCTCCCTCCCTCCCTCCCCTCAGTTGGAGGGGGAGGGAGGGAGGGAGGAGGAAGATGAAGGGAGGTGGAGGTTTAACCAAACGCCACACCCACACCATGGAGAACATTGTGCCAACCATACAAATGTATGTGCACACACACACACACACACATGTCCAAACATTGGACGTGTGTGGACTTACCATGGAAGTCCTATGGGTACAACCTAGTTCAGGCAAAGGGTTAACGGACACATTTCACCGCTGAGTTTATTCTTCACCTCTATCATCCTGGAAACCCGGCCTAGTCCCTGTGCTGTAGAGTCCCCTTCTGAAGGCATCACCATTGTCTTCGCAGCCATGCCAAGACTGTAAATGTGTAAAGCCTTTTGTTTTCTTTTCGTTTTGCAAGGGGGGCGTTTCCTTCCCTGCCAGCTTTTGGTTAACTTGCGAGGTTTGCACCCGAGGTAAACTGAGCAACTTGTATTTAGTATACTGACACAGTGTGATAAACAATATTGATCACAACGGATACAATTCCATGGTTAGCTGTCAGTTTCAAATGTCTAACATGGACTTTTTTATAATAAACTGCTTGAACTTATTTTTATTTTTGTTCAAAATAAATACTTCACCCATACAAACACTCATTTATACATTACTTTAGTAATATATAAAGGAAAACATAATTTTGTTTCATGTTCAGAACAGGAGGAAGAGGAAATGATAATTGTGTGTGTGTGTGTGTGTGTGTGTGTGTGTGTGTGTGTGAGGGGGTAGGGACGTGTTTGAGTGGTAGTGCGTGGGGGGGGGGGGGGGGGGGGGGCAACGAAGCATGTGTGTGTCTGTGAGTGTCTGTGAGTGTGTGTGTGTGTGTATGTCAGTGGTTGGGGCAAATTCTTGAAATATGAGAAAAGCCAAAGCAAAATGTTTTAAACAATTATTTAACAATTAAACAATTCCTATATTTAAACACTTCAGTGTTCACCGTTTCTCACACTCAATTCATGTTTATACTACTGTTTGGTCACTTAGTCTGCCATTTAACCTGTAGGCCTATAGCAGGTACTTGCACCAATCAATCAAAGACTCGGAACGTCATAAATTGACACTACATACAATAAACCAATACTACACAGGCCATACCTGTTTGAGCCTCGTGTAAAGATGCGCGCATCCTAGTGCTCTTCCCCGAAAAACGAAAAAAAAGGTTGCAGATGAGAAGGTCCGACTAATAGGTCAACACCGCGTCGTCACACTAAAGTGCGTTGAGGGGCCGGCGTAAGTGTACATTGACCGGAACGCTTAAATCCGTCGTGACGCCGGGCTTGAGATGAGGTCTCTCGGTGTGATCGATCAACAGGTTTCGTGGTGCATATGCCAGGAGTTTGTCTCGTCCAATAGAAATGTGCAGCCTGGACATTTCCTCTCCAGGGCCTTCCTGAGACCACTAAGAGCTCCCGCTAGGCGACCACAGTTTTGTGCCAAGCTGGAGAGCATCACTGTGTTTCACCAACCACAACCGTACTTTGAGCAAAGTCTCTGATGTACTGGAATCTTACATCGGAGACTGTAGTGGCAAACAAGTTCTTTTAAATCAGTTGTCTTCCTGTCCTCCTTATGTCATCTGTGCCAAATCTGTCTTGTGAGTGCAGTGAAGTGCACTCACTCGGTGACCGAATACAGACTCCAGTATCGTCTGTCAGACAGCAACTAAGGACATGAAATGAATAGCATGTATCTAAACTGTGGTCCCATGCCCTATAGGCCAGGGTTTGATTCACAAGAGATGTTTAAATTGGCTGGGTATCAAACGGTAACCCAGTTTGTTACATAAACACACGAAAGGGACCATGGCTAAATGCTCTGTCCTAAAGTAGGAATCAAAGTAAAGGGATACTGTAAGCTAGGCCCCAGGCCAACAGGTGTCAGGGAAAACACAAATAGAACAAGTGAGGTCAAGCAACGCTTCAGCTTAAAAACAATCCAGTAGTTTTTCTTTTTGACAGTCTGTGATTTGCAGAGAACAGCTGATATAGGTAGAAGGGGGAGTACAAATGTCAGTAGTATTTAGTCAAAGTCAAAAGTCAAAGTCAAAGTCAGCTTTAATGTCAATTCTTCACATGTACCAGACATACAAAGAATCGAGACAACGTTTCTCATTCACCCACGGTGAAACAGATAAAGTGCACAGGCACAACATTTTTAATACTAAAATTTTCAATAACATTTTAAAATGTTCTAAACATTCAAATTCACAACAGACAATAAAATATAAAATATACAATACTAAAATATACAATACTTATGGTAGTGCAAAAGGGCAGATGGTAATGGCAGCAGAAATATTTTGTAAAAATATATTTGTAACAGTCACAGTGCAAAAGAACAGTCAGTACAAAAACAGTAAATAAATAAATAGCAGCCAATTTTAATCTATGTGGTATGTGCAATGAGCAATGGTAAAACTAATAATAATAGTAGTGCAGGAGACAGTTTGTCCAGAGTTTATAGACATAGCAAAACAAGCTAAAAGACCTATTCCCAGGTCCCTCTTAAATTGTGTTACATTTCAAGGAAAACTACATACATTTATGTTTCCCGACCAAACAACCTATAATGACATCCACGAGTTACATATGTAGTTAACTCACACACACAATTTTGCAGGAATCTAATTACAATTTAGTGGGAAATGGCGCATCTAGGGTTAGGATTTGGAACTATGGTTCGGAAGCGATTTTTATACAGTGCATGTTTGAAAGGGGTAAATTAGTATATATTACAAGTTTTTCTTTAAATTAGTTCAACATCTCTACAAGTACGTTTGAGCATGATTGCAAAATATGCAGAAAATGAATTGTATTAATTCAACAGGCTTCTATTTCTATCTGCTAGGGTTTTTTGTACGTCACTTACACCACTTTTGGGTGTATAGTCTTTCTAATTACATATTTTCACAGTCTTAAGGTCTGATGTTTATTTTGTGTGATTAATTCGTCAATACATTTTTTTGAACTGTTGTTTTTGTTATGAGTACTTTCACACTGAATGCAAATATATACATGGTGAAAAAGCAGTGTCATTTTTTTCCGGAAAAAGATTGTTTTTTTCTGAGCTTTTGCACCGCAAATAAATGCATCAACCAATCACATTGTGTGTGCAGAACAGAGGTAACGTCACTACGATGGCGGACTTGTTGATTGTTTGTTTCTTGTCACCCCGTATTATTTGACAAAGGACATGATTCTATAAAATTACAGCAGCTGTAGGAGGTGTGCACCTCAAATCTAGCGTTGTTAGAGGAAGTGGTGGGGGCTGATCTAGTGTTGTTAGAGGACATGGAGGGGGCTGCGGGCTGCGTAAAAAAGAAGTGATTGTGTTTTCAGACAACGCACCAACTCATTGGTGTCTAAATCCTCTCCACCCTCAGGTTTTTGGCTAGGAGTTAGGAGATATAGCAGGAGTTTCCCAGCAGTCCTTGCCGGTATCATCAATTTACGCACAGTACATTAAATTTGTTTCCATACACCGCTGCACAACAGTCTGTTGTGTCTGTTGTCTGTTGTGTCTCTTTATATCGGTCTTGAAGGTATGGTTATATGTTAGATCTATCAGATGACCAATGAATTGGGTCACACTAACCTCGGGGCCTTTCTGCTGAAGTAAGACAGAATCATGAGATATAAGCAGAGGCATATAATTATAAAAGCAACTCCACATGATCAGAATGAGTACATTGTTGGTGACATGTGCAGAATACATGGTGATAATCATATGATAGTAAAGAACAGGCAGGCTTGTCTTTGAACATGTAAAGAACAATGGGAGTCAGATAATACGAGGATGACATGGGGAAACGTAGACAGCCAGCCTTTTGTGATGACGGTTGCAATATGTGTGTATACAGTATAACAGCCTGAGATAGAGATATGTGTGCTCAGACTTCGCGAACTGACACACACATACTTTGTTGTTCGGTCAGGGAAATGTAGTCGGACCCAGATATATCTGTAAAACGCTGCACATTATACTGGTGTTAACAATAAAACTGATTATTTCTTAAAGCTAAACAACTTCTTCTATCGCTTCATTAACGAACACGCGTGAGTAGGGGTTTCATTTTTTTCCATCATCATCACTTTGAAACCGCCTCTCACAACAGTCTGAACTGATATAAAGAGGGACTTCCATCATAGGAGTGATAGACTGAAATCACCATCCGACAATGAATTCAATTATGTAAACAGAAATGCACTCGCCAATGACGATGGCGATGTACATCTCTAGAGGACTCGGTCAGGCTCAGCCCCACCAGTTTGGCCAGTGTCGTGCCAATCGGCTACCGTCTGACAACTATTTAGCCTCTGGGGGCAAGGGCCAATATTTCTGGCAGACTGGTGTAGTCAGCGGATATCCGGGCCAAGACTTCCTCGTCCGTGTGCCGGTCAATGTTTACAGTCCGATTAGCACCTTGAAACGCGTGAACGGAGTTGGAGTTAAGAGACATCTACGACCGGATTGTTTCACAAGTAGCCTTTCCACAAGTAGCTAATAAAAAGCTAATTTGTCATCAGACGATAGCCGATGGGTTCCCAGATTGCATTTCGGCCGATGCCTTCTGCCTCTTTTGCTCTCCACACAGACTGTTTACCCTGGATGCGACCAAAGCCACTCAAATGTGATTGGTCAATTCTACTCGGACTACAAACGGAAACCAGAACGCTTCCGATACCAAAATATTGTACCTTTGCCTACAGATTCCGCATTCATATGCAGATATCTGTTTATAGAGATTAGTGCTAATAAGCTAACACTCCTTTATAGCGCTTGATTTTAGATTAAAATACTTTTAAGGTAACGTGTGGGTTAGAGGGACACTCCATTTACCGCAAGCCGCACTAGCTCCCATGCCACGTTATTTAGTTTAGATATTTAGAAGAAAGTACTGCAGAAAGTGTACCAATAAGTGTATGTACTTTGATTCACCTTCTGTCACAAGAACTTGTATTTCTACGAACCGTTGATAAATGAGGGCCTGGGCTTCTTCTTCTTGGGAGGTGCATTACCGCCAGTGCGCCACCAAATGGAATGGAGTGTGGATCGTAACTTGCAAACTAGGAGCACCGATGCACACCTCTCCAGCCAATCAGAATCGAGTATTCACCCGGGCCATGGTATAATAACAAATAAAAGATAATCAACACAATCAACTCAACAGGGACTAGAAACCTTCTCTTGCTGCTAGGTTGTTAATAAGGGTCGGCCTACTTGCTGGAGTAGTAAACTAGGTTTCATTACGTAGGAGTCTATGGGTGTGTCTGATTGTTTTCCAGGTATTAGTCAGACCCCATGTATTTCCAGGGAAATGGAGATGACACTAGCAAAATATATTTATTTATTTTGAGAGCGAAGTGCCCCACAATATAAATACATTTTGATTATATATGTATATATATTTATATATATATATATAGATTATATATTTTATTGTGTTGGTTATTTTGTTGGTAACCATTGTATAATTGCAAGATTGCTTAATTGGACTGCTGGAGCTAATTATTTCTCATCACTTCTATTGACGGACACTAAATCGAGAACAGAGGGAGTGGAGTGAGGGTCTGTTAAATCGGACAAAGTCACAATGCTGAGTCTAAAAATAATGTTGGAGAATTCCAGATGCAATTCCTCTTCATTACCACATAGTTTTATTTACCTCCTCCATATCCATCATAATAGACAGCCAGGCTGGTTTCTCTCCAACATTGACTACATCTGTAGCGCCGCGCCTTTTTGTTACTGCCTCTCATGTTTGTTTCTCTCTGTGGCCTGCTATGGATTCCATCACATCCCAGCCAATGTGTGGGTGGTCCTCTGGACTCTGGGCGGACTACAAAGACCCTGGTGGGGGTGGTGTGTGTGTGTGTGTGTGGGGGGGGGGGGGGGGCAGATGGTGGGGTGGGTAGGTGCAGTCAAAGGGAATAATGTGTGTGATTCAGTGGGCCGCACTGGATGAAGGAGCTGGAAGTACTTTCAGTGTATTGTCCAGAGGGCAACGTGACACCTTCTGGTCTGAAGAAGCCGGAAGAGCAGACTTGACAATTATTAGATTTGCACTGCGGGAAGGGAAGAGAAAGAGGCTGGAGCAACCACTCCTCCTGTCCTTTTGACACAGTTAAGATCTCACTGAAGATCCTCTGGCAAGCGTGAGGTTGTGTTTCCATCATTCACTTTGGAATTGCTCTTTTCAATGCTCACATCTGGTCCTATTGTCTGAAAAACGACAAAAAAAGAAAAGCCGATTGTGGAGTGTGTGTGGTGATAGCTGGTTTATCCTGGGTGCCATGATTGTTCATGCACCACATGTGTGCAGCCCTACCCAGCCCCAGAGTCCAATCAGTCTGACTCGGGCCAAGTGAGGCTGTAACCCAGCCATCAACAAGACACACTCCACACCGAACAATTAGCTAGGGGGTGAGGGTGATTCTCAATGAAACTCAAACAAAACGTGACTGAACAGCGTTCAATAAACAAGACTTTAAGACTTTGAGATTAACGTTTGAATGCAGTCCTCATAGGAAAAACCACCTGCTTTGAGCAGGCATATTCCTGAATAGTTAGTGACTTACCTGTGAGAGCAACAATGTTTGCCATTTACATTCAATAGGGATTTAACAGATGTAACTGATACATGCAATGAATCTAGAAACCATACCAACACAAAGTTTAACTTCACATTGGTGACGATTGGGCTTCAGTCACATTGCAGCATATAAATAAATAATCTCCCAACAAACACTCTTAAATACACTGTAACAGTACATCTGTATTCTACATTTTAAAATCCAAAATGAACGGTGCGGTATAATGACACTGCATTATACAGTAGGCTACACAACCACGTTGACTAAGTGTTGCATCATCTAAAACCAAACGTGATCAACCCCACAGCCCCATCGGGAATAGAACAAAACAAAACATCTGACCTCATGCTTTTAAAATGCAATATTCTGTACTGTCGGCCCGGGAGGAAATGTTGTGGCCGTCTTGTGGCCAGAACAATTAGCAAGGGCCTCCGGCACTCCTCATCTGCAGCAGCACAACGGTGCTTCGCCATGTCTTGGAACAATGCAATTAGACCCGTGGTGGTGGTGGATAATGGGGCACACGCTCTCGATTATCAATTGATTTTCTCTCTCGGCGTGCTTGCATTTTGGTCTCCTTCACTCCCTGCCACTGCTTACATGTTATTAGCATAACCCAGGCATGGGCCTTGCCACTTGCAATCTCTCCCACAACATGAACTCAGTCACTTGAATATTATATGGGGTTACTGTAATGTATTCTGGTAGGTTAGTTTGGAGGCCTATATTCTAAATATGATACTTTTCACTTGGCTCTTTAAAGCCGTTGTAGGTACGATTTGAGAGTTATTGATCTTGCAGAAAAGAGCAAGATTTTGAAACTAGAAAAGCATCCACTCCCTCCCTAAGTTTCTCCACCATTGAGGAGTGTTGCATTCACACACCTGTGATTGACAGGCAAGAGGGATTCCCGGAACCAATCAGGGAAGATGGGTCAGAAAATGTGGGCTTATACCTCAATTGACTAGATTACATCCACCTGTGAACCAAACTACTTTTCTTTCCTGTCCCATGTGCCAGCTTTATCGGGGCAATTGCTCTGTCGCTAGCTTAGCCACCTTTTAGAGTTTAACACGGTTTTAAACTTGTCGGTAACGCAAGAAGTCACGTGACGTCTTAAGCTCCATTGCTGTGTCATATGTACCTGTGGTTTAACCTGCAGCTGCGTTTTACCTTGATCTCAATTGCTGTGTCTTCAGAGAAATTCACATCAGACACTAGAGGGCGTATTTTGTGCGTGTTAGTCTAGTCTCGAAACTGACATGGTTTTAGAGGAGACTAAACCAGTTTGCAGGATGAAACAAGGCTCCATTATAACCGACACACACAGAATTAGTTTTATGAATTATTATTATTAGTAGTATTAATAATAATGTATGATACATTTACACTTATTACGCCAGATAGGCCTTCAATACAATAAAGGCTACAATATAGGAGTTGCTTAAATAGACAAGTGCCCAACTAAAACTCGACAAAGAACAGATTATTTGTATGTAAAAAAATAAATGAACACACAGAGGATCGTATATAGAAACATAAAAAGGGTTAGGGTTAGGGTTACGGGGCCCAGGTCTTGGTCGTGCGTCCGCTCAGCAATAGCTTTACGCGCTTCAACATTCAAGCGCTTTCATAAATTCTTTAAATGTGTCGGGCTGCTCGGTCTTCTGCTGGAAGATCTACTGTTAAATGCGTTTGAGAGATCATCCCAAACAGACTTTCTTCGGAGCGTGGTGGTGGTGTCTTTCCTAGCATCTTCCACCGTGTCCTCAACACCTCGAATGCAGTACAATAAATATAACTTCTGCTCCTCGTTATAGTACTCTATCCTCTCCTTCTCCGAGAATTTATAGGCGTGGAATTAGCCTTATTACTCGCATATTAATTTGTCTTCAATTAATTAATTAATCACGTTTGCATGCACACGAAGAGAAAACAATGACAAGTAATTGATTGATTGATTGACGTAGGTGAGGGCAGATTCAGATTCCAGACTCAGATTTCCACAAAAAGTAGCCTAGACTATTTCATAATATATTTCAACATTATTTGTGTTTTATTATATTAAAGTTCACTTTACATTCCCATTAAGTTTTTGTTGGTAATTATAGCACAAAATGCATCCAACATTAAGTTAAGACTGCATCTGCTGGAGTATAACGAGAAATCAGAGTACTTCCGGTTTCCAAGCAGTTTAACCCGAGTTTAACTAGGAATCAGCTGATCCTGTGTTCAACTTCGTGCGCAGCTGCGTGTTAAACTCCAAAACCTCTGTTTTAAGGAGTACGGTTTTAAAGCGCAGCACAGCTAGCGCAATGCTAACTGACAGAGCAATTGGCCCATCGTGTTCAACCCCCCCCCTAAAATATATACATAAAAGAAAATGTGAACGAAAAACTAATAATTCCAACCGATTAGCAGAAGAGTTAAGAGTTAAGTGTGTTTTTCTCGTCATGAGAAAAACAAACTTAACTTTCGACATATCATTTTATTTCCTACGTATAGCCACATATTCTAAATCTGTTACAATTTAGGTTTCTGAAACTTTATCAACACACCCTGAAATCAATTCCTGGCTACGCCGCTGCTTGCAGCAAAACATTTTTAAAAAAAGATTTTGATCTGACCTTAAATCCGCATCTCTGTTCATTTTTGGTGCTTACCTGAGTCAGTGGGGATACCCTATCGTCCTTATTTGCTAGGCTAATATTTATTTGTGTGTAATTCCCATGGTGGCGTTGACGTGCAACTTGCCGTTCCTTATTATCCGGCCTGGCTAGACAGATGGGATAGATTATTGGCCCTGGTTGTAGCACTCTATTATGCATGAAGGTAAAACCCTAATGATGCTTTTTGCAAACACATGTCACCAGTTGACGTCTACCCCATGAGAGTGGGCTACTAATGTGTGGATCGGGGCACTCCTATCCCAGAAGCCTTGCTTGTTTGTGGCTTCCCACGCCACCTTGTTGGCCTTTAACCTCTTGTGGCAAACAATCCCTACACACACAAGAACAAAGTGCCCCGGCCGCCAGCACGCTGCACGGCCAAACAGGACGACACAGTGTTGTGTTGTTTTTTCTCTCCATTGCTTTAACTCTTGCATCGTAAAGTTGTGGACTAGCACTCATTACGCTACGATTAAATTACACGGGGGAAACACTTATCTTTATAGGATTTAAAACGCCAATGTTGGACATAAAAGCCCACTTCGATACGAGGCATTAAACGTTGGCTATGTAATGGGATCTGCGAGAGTCTCGGGTGTACTTGTACTTCAGATTACATTATGTGATGATGCTGGCCAGACTGTAATGCCCTCCTCTCCATCCCATGCACAGAGGAAATGGCAGACGGTGCGTCGAACCCCTACCAGCTACACCTCAGAGCGCTTGAGGTAAGTGGGCAGAACACGACCACAGATGACATCATCTTCCACCCCACCTGCTAATATTTAATTGCAAGTGGATCTAATTTAGGAGGAGAGGCGCCTTTATGTGTGTGTGTGTGTGTGTGTGTGTGTGTGTGTGTGTGTGTGTGTGTGTGTGTGTGTGTGTGTGTGCGTGCATGCGTGCGCGCACGCTTGGTTTGTTTGAAATAACGCGTGAGCTGGTTGGTCAGCTTATTGGACAGAACGTGATTATGTTATTATGTACACGTGTAAAATAAGTATTTAATTTCAAATTTTAAAAAAAAAAGGAGCATCTTTCTCTGTTTACCAAGACAGAGCCCATATGTCTTGATTGCAGTCGATAAAGGCCACTCATTATGACTGTTGCTCAGTCCTTCACAAATCTGTTACAAGTGATTTAAGTGGCCTTCAACAGCCACACACTTTCAAGTTTATCTTCGTAGGCTAATGCATGATATGCATGATATCTCTTGTGTCTAAAAGGTTCTTCACTGACTGCTCGTATTGAAAAATTGTGTCAAAGAAAATCCCTTACAGAATCTGAATTGTATTGCTTGGACATCTCACTGTAAAATGCATATTGTTTCACTAAAAAATACAATCTGGATATTGATCATTTCCAGTACATAATTAGACATCATTAAACTCATTAAAGCCCTTACTGGTTTTGTTTATCTTCTGTGCTCTGGCTGGTTCTGAAAACATCTGGCAAACATCAGACGACAATACAAACATTTCATAACATTCATTACGTTTCCTCTGCCAAGTATGTCTTCCTAAGGGAGAAACGCAGAAACACAAGATGCTTTTCAACATGTTTTAGAAAAGACCTAACTATAGTTCTACTATGGCACAGACACCTGGCCCAAAAAACATTTTAAGGCCTATGGTAAGTAGGCCAAATTGTATTATTAAAAGCTGCATGTTTCTGCATGAGTATGACTCATGCATTAACATCTCTGTATAGAGGCCCTGCCAACAACACACTGGTCCACGCTTCATTGACAGGACTTAGCCAATACTTTTAAGGGATCAGTTAGCCTTTAGCCTCACTACAACGTTGCTAGTAGTAGGCCTATATATGTTCAATAGTTCACACAATAATACATACAAAATAAATACAATTAGCCTATTAAAATACCAAAGTAAATAATGGATATTGTCAGTTTTAACTTGAACTGTGCCTGATTGGGTTTATGTGTAGTTTTTAGGATGAATTGTCTACGTGTGTATTATAGTTAATTGAATGCCATTAGACGACGTCACCTAGCCGCGAACTCGCGAGATCAGGATGGTCTCACGAGGTTTGACATTACCGATATTATTGAAATATCAAACTATACTGCACCATTGGCGTACTCTTGTGGTTGACTCTTGTAACTGCAAGCTGCTGCTGGCGTGTTTATTTGCTCCAAAGCCTGTATGAAAGCAAAGTGTAGGCTACATAACACATTTCTACAGTCTTTGTCCTCAATAATAGGACTAGACACAGAGGAAACCATAGCCTATAATTGTATTGTTAGTATACATACTCAATTTTATTGTTATATTGACAATAATAAAACCACTAATTTTGTCCTTATGGCAGGATCGTTTATTTCATAGTTCTGCACAGCGTGAAACCCACACCAACACACATATCAATGGTAGGCCTACATTAACTACACCAGAGTTGCTGCTATGTCCAGCACATAGCAAGTGAACATAGCAAGTATGAAGTACAAGTTCATTATTAAACTGTACCAGCATCCCACCAGCATCCAATAACTTGGAATAACTAAATTTTTAAATATGTCTCTTTAACAGGAGTTATGTTTTCAAGTCAAGATCAAGATTGTTTGTTCCAGTACAACAAAAAAACATTGATATATGTATATAAATTATATTTTTCTAACTGGTAATAAAACAAAATATTACTGTCACTATACATAATGATAGTACAGCTTCAACAAACCTTGTCTATTTCTCCAGAACAAAGGATGGGTTCATTTGCTTTGGTTAAGGCTTAACAAGGGATACCGTTTCAGAAACTGAGGTGATCACAAGGAGGTACACTGGTATAACTAATATATCCTCAAACCAAAGTTATGATTCTCATATAATGTAAGATGGAAAAGTACAAGCTTTTTTCTTTGGTAAATATTCAAGCAAGTATAAGACTTTTAAAATTGGACAAAATTAGGTTACAGATTCTAGACATAGGGTGTTAAAGAAAATGTACATTTAAACATACTTTACTTTAGTTTATAATTTCACAGTGTGGAGCAGACATTATCTATAAGACAAGACACATTAATTCATGGTAAGACATTGTTCTACTTTTGCAGGTTAAAGGGTGGTATGTGTCGAATATCTCCCAACATAAATGTTCAGAATAATCTTACCTAGGCTTTTTGAATGGAGTTCACATTTGTACCATATGGGGTTAAGAACAATATGCATTTTTTAGAAGACCATCAACAGCGAACTCATCTGATATAGACTAAGGTTATCTCTATATTTGATATTTCTGTTTGTCATCTTGCTATTCCCAATGTTGAAATGAAAGATACATATTGAATTGAATGCTAATCAATGTATTAATGTTGAATAAATAGATCTTATGTGATATGACATCTGCACGTTCAACAACTTCCTTTCTATGTCCCCATCACTAGTAATGTCCCCCCATTATTATACCATGGATAACTTCATATGCATTACTTAAGTATGTTAATTTCTAATTCTGTGTATTTCTTTGTCTAATAGTTGCATAAAGCATGCAGGTTCCAATACTTTATCTTCACTTACCTGCATACAGACAAACCTGTGCCACATTGTTTAAAATTCCCTTAAAGCAAAGTGTTATACATTCAATGAAAGACTCATGGACAGGAAGCATTTGAATACACCCCACCAAACAACAGCCAGACAGACACACAAGTCACAGAAGCCACCTGTAACGCCTCATAGCAATACAATTGTCACACGTAAAGACACACACATAAGCCTGTTCTTGTAATGAACACACACCCAACAAAGGACTGAAATCAGGAAGCAAATATAAGTTATGTAATGTGTTCATGTACCCAGGTACATGAATACATTACATAACAAAAATAATAATAATAAACCACCCCAAAAAAACATCTACCTACCTAACCTGTGGTAGAGCTATGATAACGCTGTGTGCACGCATGTGATTGATGGGAAAGATGGGCTCCTTGAACCAATCGGGGAAAAAGAGGCCCTGATTTGTCCGAAATGGGCAGGAACAGTCAAAATCTAAAACTGTCTCATGATACAGAGGCAGGCGCAGTCAACCAGAATGGATATTCTCACAGAGCATTTCACTCACTAATAGCTGACGGATTGCATTGCATTTCCGACAAATTACACTGAAATTGTAGGTCTTAGATCTTACCTACAGCAACTTTAACAACATTTAGCTTCAACTTTAGCAACTTTAAGTCCCATTCCCTCTGCTGACTTTGGTCCCCGTTTCAAGCATTCAATTATTTTCCTTTGTGATTCAAGGTCACCTGTTCCTCCCCACCTTCTCTCCATCCCTGCACTCAGAGTCATTCATTATGATTATTCTGATTATTATTATTAATGGTGCTTTAGCAGGAGCTGGCAGGACAGCTCGGTGATGTGCTGCCACGCCTCTTGGACGTGGCGCAACTCGATGCTTCGCGCGCAGATGGCGAAGCGCAGGACGAAACGTCCGCGGAGCTTGCAAGCCACCAGGTGGATCTTCCCCATCCTGGTGATTTCTTTCAGCAAGGCTTCGTTCAGCTCATCCGAACCCTGGGAGAAACGCATCGCGGGAAAGTGAGTTGAATGGAAAGGAAGGCACAATGGAGAAGGAAGAAAGAAAGAAAGAACAAAAGAAAGAATGAACAAACAAACTGTTTGGATGCACAATGGATGGAAGAAAGAAACAGTGGATGCAATCTACAGGAGAGGTTTTTACCTTTAGCCTGAAACAGACTAGTCCCAAGATGACTTCAGCACAGATCTCAAACCTTTTGTCATCTCTCACTAGACTCTCGAACACTTTGGCCAGCTCCACATGCTGTAAACGGAAGACATTGTGGATCTCAGCCAGATCGTATTGGATAAGATATGGCATTGGCCAACAACTATCAAAGTGAACCATCACAATCAATACAAAAATATGTCATTAAAATGATTAAAATGATTAACTTATCCATAGTGTTCCAAAGAAGATAAACGAAGGTATGCATTGTACAGTAACTTACATGCAACAGGCAGAATATAATTGAATGTCATCATAGCTGCATTTTGTACTTACTCCACTAGATGGTAGCCTTGTATTTTACAAACATACTATATATTGGTTTGGAAGTCAATCGATAGGCATGTATAAAGAATGCAATAATACACTAAAATGTTTTAGATACTGTAAGTATCTTTGATGCAGCCAAACCTTGGGGCTGAGCCAATGAGGTAGCTGATCTCAACCTCGCTTCCTCATTCCCAGCCAATTATTCACCACCAGTAAGGGCTTTAATGAGGTATGCGTTAAATGACTAGTATCCTTATACAAACGACCTGTATTTTACAACCTACCAGTATTTGAGACATCCAGGCAATTACAATTACACACAACGGCGCTTTCTATTATTAAAGGAGGAAATACCGCAAACGTATGTGGTTGTTATGATATAACGCGTTTACAACCAACCTGATATTTGCGAGGCTGCGTCGCCAGCCTATACATACAGTTGTCTTTTGATCCACTTTATATTGGAGGAGGGAGAGCCTATATCCATGCGTATGTCTATCATAGACATATGCATGCATGGAATATATAGGCTCTCCCTCCTATATATATATATATATATATATATATATATATATATATATATATATATATATATATATATATATATATATATATATATATATATACATACATTCTCCACATCGACGATTCGATTCGACTTTCGATTTAAACAAACGAATGAATTAAAAAAATGTAAATAAAAAAAATGTCCGCACTGACAGCTATGCCATTATTAGACTCTTAATTGTTAAAGATCAACAGATCATTGGTTTTATGCCCTGACAACTTCAAATTCTTTAAAAGATGTGTTTTACAACCACTTAAAGCGCATGCGAGATTTAAATAAGTCGCGCGCGCGCTTTAAGTAGGTTGCACGCGCGAACTCGGTCTCGCTCGCGCGTACGTCACCGTTTTCCTCTCGCGGCGCCTCATACCTGTGCTGCAGCTGCTGTATGCGTGAGGTGAGTGAACAGGTGAACACGGGTCGGTTTAAGATCAGAGAGGGACCTGGCAGATGAAGTCAGACACTACCTTTTAAAAAACTGTCTCACAGCTGGTACATGATGACTGGTGTAGCCTACTGTCACCTGGACGGTCTGTCCTCTTGACGTCACATGTGCAAAGCGTGCGTGCGCTTTAGTAAAGTGTGCACGCGACTTATAAAGGGCGCGCGCGTTTAAAAAAAAATCGTCTACGTCACCTCCAGGGATCCGTACTAATGGTGCGTTCCAGGCAACCCGTAACCCGTGATTTCACGATCTTCTACCCGTGAAAGTGCTCTGGAACGGCAGTCAAATCCGTAACTCACGACTTGTGAACTCGTGTCTGATCGATGTACTCCCAGTTAGTTTGTTGACGTCACAAACATAAACAACAATGGCTTCCCCTGATGCTCCGCAGACACCGGTGACCAACGGTGAGAAAATATACATAGATAGACATGAATAGGCAACGTAACGTAATTCTGCACATTGTAATCAAAACAATACACATACGAGTGTGGAGTAGCCTACTAAAGTTTATGTTTATGTTTATTCAATCGCAGGTTTGTTTGTTTGTTAGTCGTGACTTGCCTGGAACGCTAACAAGTCGTGAGTATGAAGCCGTGAAATCACGAGTTACGGGTTGCCTGGAACGCACCATAAGGCCATGTGGTAAAATTTAAATAATTTCTTTAAAATATATCAAAAACGTATTTCACCAAATTGGTGAAATAACTGTTTAACAGAAAAACAAAAAGAAGACCCACTAGATGACAGCCCCACAAACACAACTTTAATTATTTTTTTTAAACATTTAAAATCTATCTTTTTTTCCGATCCTGTCGATCCTGCTTTTGATTTCGATGATCGAAATCGAAAGCTCATTTCAATCGATATTCGATTTAAAATCAGAGTCGTGACGCCCCTAAAATATATATATATAATTTTATCTATTTCTTACGTCATAATGCCCACTGACAGCTTCCATGGGCTGTCAGCTTTGACTTTGTATGACAAGAGCCATATAACATTTTTCCCGGCATGTCTGTTTTCTTCCCTCTTGCGTCTAATTTGAGTAGATGAATGTAGTATGACAAGAACCGTGGCTAGAGGCACAATAGAGCTGCACCGTGTACACAGTAGTACACCATGGAGAATGGATTTCAATGCAGGCCGATTTGAATGATGGCAGAAGGGACCGGCTACATGGATGGGCTGAACCTAAGCCCACTTTCTACAGCTGCCTTTCAATCTTCGTGACCATCATTTAATGAATCATCAATGTCCTTGTACACATTTGGACCCCAAAAAACAAATGTGGCATTTCTGGAGACCGCCACAGAGTCTCAAGGCCGGCGAGCCACACTTCCTGCTTGCCCTCCCCTGCGTTTCTACAGCCACTTTGGATAGCCACTCAGTCACACATGCTCTCTCTCAGAAATACCTTTTCTGTAATGCAGCAAATTGTAATACTAATGTCATCATCAGGTTATTGGATTGGCTGTTTTTGAAAACACATCACATGACAACAAACACAACAATTCACACAACAAAAATAGAAGGCTTAGAACGGACATCGGTAGTCTCTGTCCATGTGTCACCTTCACTTGTTTAGCCCCCGCTACACTTCATTACTCAATTGTAAATTTGACATTGTGCATCGGTTGGACTTTTTATGAGGTGAGACCCCGTCGTCAAAAGGCAAGAGGTCATTAAGTGAGGATGATGAAGGAGGAAGAGCGGTGAGAAAGGAGCATTTTAGAGCCCAGAAGGACACGCACCCGATGGCATATAATACAAGCCGGACATGTTTGACATTCCTACTCCGAGTTCAATTTGACCCCCATCGTTTAACTGTGAATGTCAGGGAAGGGTGCCATTGTATTTATATAACACACTATAGACGGGGTACGTTTCTGATCATATACACACGGTAATATCTCTACGGTTCAGTCTTGGTCCACAGCGTACCTTACGGATGTGGGCCTGGAGGCCGCTGAGCCCGTACATGCGGAAGACGAACCACAACTTCAGTGAGCGGAACCTCCTGCCCAGTGGAATGCCCCAATGCTGGGAGAGAGAGAGGAGAGGAGGAGAGAGGAGAGGAGGAGGAAAGGAATAGAGGAGAGGTGTAGAGAGGAGAGGAGGAGGAAAGGAATAGAGGAGAGAGGAGATATGTAGAGGAAAGATGTGTAGATGAGAGGAGTTGAGGAACGATTTGGAGAGGAAAAGAGAGAAAAGGAGAGGAGGGATGTGGAGAGAAAAAGGGAAAACATTTAGCACGACACCCAAGCCAGCGTTGAGCACAGATAAAAAGTTAAAAAGGTTAAACTGTATCTTACCCTGTAATCTGTAACCAGACCTATCGTGGAAAAACAATTTGGAGTTAGATAATGTTTACAAAATTAATACAAACCTTTTACTATGGTTATGTGGCTTCTACCTCCAGTGCCAGGAGGAAGAGAGCCAGAATGGAGAACAGAACCGTCAGTTAATGATACAACACAACTCAATTTCGGGAACATTGGGTCAACAAACACACGTATATCTCACTAAACGGGGAACGATGTTATCCAACACACCCCAGTACAGTAACCTAACAGAGCTAAAAATATACAAACAGTCTGGATCATGGATGATGGGGGCTCAACAAAAATCAACAAATCAAATGTAGCACATCATTCACCACAATGCTGTAGCGCCTTAACCAAATCATTGCCATATCTATATTGTTCACCCGGACCTAGAGCTCACATAATGCATTGAATTACCACCGTAGCCATGATAAACACTTTCATACATGACGCCATTTCATACATGATGGCCATTTGTTAAACACTTCATCTGAAATCATCTTGAATCTCGCTTACGGTCAGAGTCACACACACACACACACACACACACACACACACACACACACACACACACACACACACACACACACACACACACACACACCACACACACACACACACACACACACACACACACACACACACACACACACACACACACACACACACACACACACGACAGTGGTGGACGTATTATATGTGTGTGTGTGTGTGTGAGCTTAGCACAGATCTTAGGCAACAGATCTCCAGAGTGGCACCCCGACGCTAGCTGCCCAACAACCGCTAATTAGGTGGGAGAGCTCGGATGCTGTGTGCAGGGGGGGGGGGCATACAATGGTAGGAGGTAGACGTTTTTTGTCTCATCTCGCTCGTCTCTGTCAAACAAATTATGGTGCGACTCTCAGCACATCTGCTACGCACGCCTAGTAGGGGTGTCGCAATATACCGGTATTGACGATAACTGTGATCTTTAAAAAATGAAATATTGATATCATGTTAATAATACACATATTTACACACGTGTAAATAATCCAGCGCCTCTTAAATAATTTCTGTTTCTTCTCCGTTCTCACTTTGTCTCCCTCCCCCAACGCCACCTCCCCACACACACACACTTGACAAGATGCCGTGACGCAGTAACTATCTGGTTCACACTCCAACATAGTAGGTGGTGGCGGTAATGCACCTTAACGCTGGTTGCCAGACACCCGCCATAAAACGGAAAAAAGAAGAAGAACAAGACACAGTAACTAGCTAGCTAGCTAGCTAGCTACACAGTGAGTGTCTACTACTGCTGCGCTAGCTCGCCAGTGTGGGAGTTTTTTGGGTTCGGTAAAAAAGACAGGTTGTTGGTAGACATCCCAGTCTGCAGGAAGTGCTGATCAAGCTCGGGCTTGAGTGCCCAGCCTCCCAGTCAGGGCAGGGAGCAGCGAAGAGCCTGTAGTTCATTCCTCATGCATGCAATTTGTCCCAGGGTTTTCGAGGTGTGCTTGAGACCTAACCCCACTTTTGTGCCTAAAGTTATTGACTCCACAACTACTCTGGAGTTACTGGCCTTTCACCCTCCGCCCTTTTCCTCTCCCGAGGAACAATGGCTCCACGCTTTGTGTCCGGTACATGCACTAGGCATTTACCTGGACAGGACTAGGGCCCTTAACTTAAGGTTACATTACGTAACCCCGGTTCTTTGATAATATGAGTGAGGTATCTCACCGCACATCAGTACTTGCTGTGCATGTGGAAGAGATTTGCTTCAGAATTACTTATGAGGGTCTGACAGTGACTTAGACATGACCTGTCTGTCAAAGACAGACGTGGTGGCATTGGAGCGTCTGTGGTTGGGCATGCCCAGGGGCACTTCCCATAGTGAGTCATAGTTAACCTTAAGCTTTCTTGATATCAGTTCTAGGTTAGGCGAAATTACATGGCCAGGTAGGTGTGGCATAAATTGCACTAAATCTGGGCACACGCCCTGTCAATGTGTGTCTCATCACGTGTGTAATGTGTCTCCATTGTGTGTCAATGTAAATTGTTGGCAGCTCAACATGCCAATATGCTGTAGCAGTGGACTCTACCACACGCCACATCAGTGGTTTTGCTGGGGTCCTCCGACACAGGACACAGGTTGCGTTTGAAGAAGGCGTTTTATTGGAGCTGGCAAGATGTTTTGCTCATATTTTGTGGAGTACTCTTGATACATCATGTGTAACCTGTGTAATTTTTGTTTTGCACAAGTCAAAACATTTGTAATTTTTAAATAAATAACAACCACTCACATGGGGCACTAATGAAATGTGGCCAACGCCTGTGTGTTGTGTCACCTTAATTTGCTTATCTGACTAAGCCGCCACTCCGATCTAAAACCCTTTAACACCCACCTCACACTGCTAGACTGCATTGGATTAGGATTAATCCACAACATCCAACAGTGGTCCTATTCAGCACTATAGCTGCCATGCTATAGTTGGTTCCTTTTAGTACAATGAAGGACGGAGCAAGAACAAGTAAGACTAAAATAAGTAAAACAAAGTAAGTATGGTTGGACTAGGTGTGTGAATGTATACCTGACTCTTGGTTGTCATACTTGAGGTAGAGTGGGTCCAGCTTGAATGCTCCAATGAGGTCTGCTCTTTTCTTGACCCTGTTTGCATGGCAGAGAAAGAACACATTATGCCTGGCTGGTTGAAATCTAATCTGGGTCCAGCAGTCCTACCATGTTATCATAGCAGAACTGCTGGGGGGAGAACGCACAGAGCCTGGGCCCGGAAACTAGCAAGGAACTACACCTTGTTTCCTGTTTCATTACAGAAGATATTCTGCCGAACACAACTCATTTCTGTGAGTGGATGTAGCTTTCAGAAGAGGATTTCAATATCTGTATTTCTATGAAACCCTTACTGACAATTTTTTTTACAGTTTACTACTGCTGGCCGAGTTTGTATTCGCCAATTAGCCGCTGGCTCCGTGCTGCCCAGCAATCGGCAGGAGGTGGATCGCTCAAGTAGCGCTGCAGACATCCTTTTTGGTTTTGCCCAATATCAAGTTTGCTAAAAAAGCGTTATCAAATAAAGTAAAGCATTATCAAATAAAATATTCTCCATGTTTCCCCCGTATCGTTGGCCTAGTACGACCGATATTTCCACACACAAGGAACTTGACCTGGTTCTTCGCTCTCAGTACACAATACAACAAATAGAAAACAAATGGTTTTTTTGGCCCGTATTTTTTCCAAGACAAATTACTGTTATTTTCAACATGTTCATCAGTTATTTTCATCATAACAGTAAGTGTCAACGTGGTCTAAATTGGCTCATCAATGGCCCTTGTGGGCAATAGCTGAGGAAGCCAACTCTCATTAGAATCAGTCAGTAAAATATACACTCCTTCTTCCATGTGTTTATAAACAGCATACATTAACACTCAAGTCAAATGTGAACATTTGATGTATTATATATATATATATATATATATATATATATATATATATATATATTTTACATTATTATTTTTAATACACCAATATATATACAGATTAGAGAACATTATGTTTTTCCTAGAACACTGCCAGATCCCTTTCAATCTTTGTTTTTGACTAGTGACTAGTGAACCCAAAGTGAAGGTATACTGTTGTAAAAAGCCAATATTAGCCTTGTGTGTCTCAATTACTGTGTGCCAAATAAGGCGGTATTGTTGCTGCCTAGCTGAGAAAGCAAGAGGTGTGTGAGTCTTCATTGTGACCTGTTGACAGAGAAGCAGATGGCCTTTTTTTTTTTTAACTTTATCGATGACTCAGTGGTAGTAGCTATATTTAGTTTAGTAAAAGATACAAATATATATATATACTTTTGACTTACCACATTGCAGAACAGTCAAAGTTGACTAAAAGCCATTTGTGGGGGTTGAAGTTGAATGAATCTGCAAACTTTAAAAATAAATTAAAAAGAAGGAAGGCAGCAAACATTAGTTCCCAAGCAACTTCCAGAAGTCATACCATTCATGGATGTTTAAGTGTAAGACTATGTATCCTGAGTAGTTTAACGAACATTTTAGTTGTTGTGTTATATTTGGTAACATAAAAGCCTCATCCCCACCAGTTCTCATCTGTCTCCTAATACTTGAAATATCCAATAAGTTAGTTTTGTCTATGATATTTCTGTTCCAAATATATTACTAAAATGTCATTTTTAAACATATACTTTTTAAAAGTAACCAACAACACTGGCCCACTAGTCGCAGACAGGCAGGCCATCTCCACCACGCCATTATCTACTCTAAAGCAGCCATGTTTTTGTATTGAAATAAAAAGGTTTACCCAACAAAGTATTTAAAAAAGCAGAAAAAATGACTCATTCGCCAGAAGGATTTCCTTCAAAGAAAGAGGAAACGCCTGTATTTGCAACCTGCTGTAATTTGGTCACTATCTCTTTTCTAATATCCTCCTCTCCGTCTTCCTCGGCAAAAACCCAATATAAATAACCGGTGGGCAGAGGGACAATACAACACCGCTGGCTGGCAGTTACCATGCAAACAGATTCAAAGGGGGTCTGTTGCCTGCCCATCACTCATATCCTAGCAACCAGCCCCCTCTCTAGAAGAGAAGAAGAAGGCAGCTGCCCGTCAATCCTGAAGTGACCCTCTGTTTTGTGCAGGGCCTTGTCCTTTGTAGTCTCAATTTTGGATGGACCAATTCCAGTCATTTGGTCCTCCATGCTAGACCAAATAACAAATAGAGATAAGACCTGGATTCTCTCTCTCTCTCTGTCTCTCTCTCTCTATCTCTCCCTCTCTCTCTCGTGTTATTGAAGTTGTGTGTTTAATGATATTTTTCTGCCGAGGAAGAGAGGGAGGGGGTTCTTATCTAAAGGTCTAATTCTGCCTCAGGAAATTACTCCTGCTCTTATCTCTTCCTTCATGTGCCTCTCTGTCCGTCTTGGAGGCGGAGAGCCGCAGCTGCGGAGGCCTCAAAAAAAGGCACATCCATGCTCTCTCTGGTTGTGGTTATCGGTTACTCATGCCCACTTGTTGGTTGACATTAACATCGTACCATTTCCTAGTGCAAATGTAAGCCGGCATATGTTAATATGCATGCGTTTGTGTCTTTTTCACTCTGCACACACACATTCATGAATAAAAATTGTAAAACGCTTAAAAAAAGAAAGAATTGAATTGTACTTACTTCGACACCATCTAACAAAGGCCTGAATTCTGGACATATAAATGAACTTCCAGCGTACGCTGCATCAATATGCATCCAGATATTCTCTGCATTGCCTGCAGAAGACCAGAAGGAATAACGGGAAAAACATTATTGAGTAGAAGCAACGCAAATTCTCTTCAAATGAGCCGAAATAAATGAGCAGCATTTGATTTATCAACTGAGATGGCAAAGCAATTGGTCCATTATTTCATAGAGAGGAATATATAGTGTTTCCAGGGATTCGAAGAAGTGAGATCCCCACTAAGCACCTGGAACACAAGTTGGAGTCTCCTTGCATGGCTTACTCACATAATGGCCCCAGCTCAGCGATTTTGTCAAATGCACAAGAGGGAGTGGTGCCAAGAGTTGCGCAGAACTGAAAGACACAAAGAAAGCAAAATACACACAAATGATCAGTCACATTTGCCAACCGCCATGGAGACACTTCTATCTCGGCCTCACTATAGAATATAGTACTGAATCTGAAAGCAGCAATTATCAAACGGTGCTAAACAGTTCGGCTCTCTATGACAACTATAAGGGGATTCAGAAACCGTCGCCGGTGGCTTAAATGAAAGGCTGTTGAACAAACATTTGCTTCATTTTGATATAAAGATCCTATGCGATATGCTTGTTCCGATTCTCCTCAAACGTATCAGATCTATGTTAAATTAAAGCCTTATCAAAGTTGTCATCTTGGATGTACCATGTCTTGGGGAGGAGAAGCCTGGCATTTATAATACCTACCACACAAGGTCATAAACTCCCACTCTCATTTGGACACAGACGTGGATGCTGTTGCTGATAATGACAAATGATTACGAGCTGCAGTGTTTCACCAGAGGGATCCCTGGCTGTGACCAACGACTTCATAGCATATTTCCCTGATAGGGATCAGTGGGGGTCTACTACACAATCTGCTCTCATTAGTGGTTGCCGAAACAATAACGTGCGCCGCAACAAAGAGCCCTCAGGCCAGGTGCTGTGCCGCCACCGCGCGCTGCGTCACTGCCAGGAAGTGTGTCATCATCATCACAGTGGTTGCCATGGTAGGTGAGGCATCTTGTGGTTAGGCGCTTTAAATTCGCCTGCCCTACGCTTGTGTGTGTGTTGTTGTTTTTTTCATTGGTCGGACTCATTTCCTTTACGAGCAGCACCGCTTCTGAGAATATCCCCTCACATGAGCTCTGGGTCCGTTTGTATGTTTTGTCCAAGCTGTAAGCGATGGAGCACCATGAATGTAGCCTATATCTCTCTGTCAAGTAAGCAATGAATCATGTCAATATAAATATAAAAAAACATAAATTGTGACAAATGGCCCATCCGCCGACCGAGAGTCTAAAGTGTCCAATTAGCGAGAGTAAGAGTATTGAATTCCTACCAATCTAAAATTGAGAAAATCAAATATTAGCATTTTGGAAGTACATTTGACCAGTGATTCAAACAGCACAAAAACATGTATGCATTAGTCTGTGTGTGATTTGTCCTACAAAGAAGGGTATGAATCCTGCTGCCTTGTCCTCAGCCACCATCTTCTCCAGTGTCTCTGCTCTGACAGAGAAGTTGTCATTTGTAGGGACCATCTTCATCACCACTCCGCCAATGAGAGCAGCTCGCTCCACTGATGAGTGGGCCTGAGGAAAAAGGTGAAGACCAGTGATTCTAGGTTTAAGCAAGAAGCCACGTGAGGCTGTGGTCGTCGTGCCAAACGCCTAGCTGTTCTAAAATCATTTTAAATCACAGCTTATTGCTTTTATAAAACGGTTACTAAAACAGTTACTATAGACTACCTAGTAAGATTTCACAAAATAAACACACAGCAACATCAAATGCGATCAAAACAAATCATCATTCTTCCACCAAGCAATATAGTTCCTCAAGACGGCAAAATGGTTGCCAAGCAACACAGGCTACCATTCAGGCTTTAACATACAGGCGCATTAACACTAATTGTGTGGAGCAAGCAAATAGTTCCTTTTCGAACATGATCGCAAATGACGCACGGTGTGGTCCACTGTGAACTGCAGTGTTTCTGCAGCCTTCTTTTAGTAATAGTCAGAGAGCAGGTCAGGGTTAAAAAGAGACAACGGGTCACTGGCTGGATCTAATCAGGTTTAATACAAGACCAGCTCTGTGATTGGATTAGAGCATTGCCTGGGGGCCATACAGACCTTTACAGACAGAGATGGTGTTTTATAAAACGGATAGTTCCCGTCCTTGATTTTGATTGGCTCAAAGCCGTTGTAAAATATACCATAAACACACACCTGTGACCACATAACAATTCATTTATATACATTTGAAAATGTGAGAATCTACATATACTACTAGCTACCTTCTATGGACTGTCTTAATTAATAAGAACAAAATAAGGATGAATGAGTTAATGTAGGACAAAGTAGACAAACATTAAGTTTCAGTCTCTCGTACTGAAACCGACACTTCCAAAGATGCTTAGACTCGAAATAAAAACAACATCTTACTTCTTCTGAGGTGTACGCAATCAGTTTGGAAAAAATGTCTGCATCTGATCGTTGAGGATCGGTTTCTTGGACACATTTCACCATTTTGCAGCGAGCAGCAAGCAACGCCATCAGAGTTGCTTCACTAGCTGTACCCTAGAAGAAAAATAAATGATACATGTGTGAAGCCAAAAAGAATATATAAATCTTTTTACTAGCTATGATAAAAAAATGGTGGACATAATATGGCTTCATTCAGTAGTTACATTAACAGTAAGAGACATCTGAGACATCTTAGCTTATTTTGGTAATGCTCTGGTAGGTTTATGATCTAATTAATGTGTGAGCCATTTAAAACATAATAAAATGTATTGCAATGACTGCTAAATGGACCCACTGGCCAACTGTGTTGAATCGTTCCTAGAAGGCTCAACTGCACCTTTAACATGTTGACATATTAGGGCTATTGAAGTTGAATTATCTGTGTTATGCGTGTGGTTAACCTGTGGGTAAATCACAGTTCTGTCATGTTTGTTATGTTAATTTTAATTCATATACATTATAATAATAATCATCATCATCTAATAAAAAGATCATAAACATAAAAAAACATTTGATAAAAAAACTGTTAAGGTTGAGGTTCAGATTGTTTGCTGTAGCAAATGCTCATCGCCGAGTGCCCACCTCCACACACCCACAATACCACTGGGAAGAAACCAGCCACTAATATAGGGGAAATAGTTTGACGCAAAATGTTAGCTATCTATATCTAAAGCACTATGAGTAGAAGAAAGGGAATGTCTTCAAATCTATAAAACAATAAAGCATTCAAATCAGACCAGATAAGTCTAAGAGGCTTTAATTTGTGTCTGTGACCAAAACTCACAGGAAACATGAAGCATGACTTCCAAGCTGTCAGGATAAATTACCATTGATGGATCAATGATAAAATCCAATATTTGCTGAGGCATCCACCCACTGGCTCGGAAACAATTTTACCAAATGAACTCTAGACAATTGAGGCACACAAAGACACACTTTACTTAAACATAAAAACACCTCCTCGTATGCGTTTCATCATTTACATGGAATGGATGACCATCTTCAAGCCGACACTCTACACAGTGGCATAACTATCGACGGTGCAACCGGTGCATTACACTGGGGCCCAGACGCCGGGGGGGGGCCCATGAAGGAAGAAAAAAAAAACAATCCGCCCCCCCCCCCCCATCAACAATCGCGCAGCACACCCCCCCCCTCAACAATTGGCAGCACCCCCCCCCCCCCCCCCCCCGTCAACAACCGCGGGGGCACAAAAAGAATATTTGCACCGGGGCCTATCATCATGTTGTTACGCCAGTGACACTACACCTTTGACTTCAGAGGAAAGTCGGAGTTGCTAGTGTGACAGACTCGTGCTAGCTAAGCTAAGCTTTCTGTGATAACTAATAACTGTATACATGAAAACGACTTTTGGCGGTTGTGGGGGGGCGTGGTGCATCAGCCGCAAGGGGGAGCTGTGGAGAGGGCTCGTGAGAGCCGCGCCAGGTGAGAGTGATTGGCACACCTGGGTTCCATTGGGCTAATCACTCTCTCCCTTGATAAACACAGTAGCGTGCTGGACCCGGGAGAGGGGAGACCCGAGCACACGGGTCGGCGACCGGAGCCAGAGCTGGGCCCGCGGCGACGACAGTGTGCGAGACAATTGTATATGCAATTAAAACCTATTATCACGGAGACTGACTGTGTGATTCCCTACCTTCTGAACCCCGTGGCATCTACCTTGTCACAGCGGTTCAGCGTAGATTAACAGCCTCTGTTGTGAGGCGCCAGTGTACTATGGAGTGGCACAACAACACACACTGCTGGCACAACACTCATTAGCACTGCTGCAATGAGGCCCATTTGTTGCCATAGCGATCTGCACTTAAAAAAGAAAGGCAGCATCAGAAAGGTGGGGTGGGGGGGGACGGTTGACACACACACATAAGCACATTCATACATAAAACACACACACACACACACGCACACTTCCGGGCTGGGTGAGTGCAAAGTGTGTATGCACACGGCTGCAATAATATGGCTTGAAATGATCTGTCATCAGGGTGCACTCTCACGCCCCACCACTTAGCACAAAACAAGCACCTACATACACAGAGAGAAGCTGTGAGGCACAGCTGTCCTTTCCCGTGTTTGTGTTAATGCAACGTTCATTCTTAGCCCCTTCACAACACAAAACAATCCCTGTGGCGTAGGAACCAGCCCACATCTGTGGCTGACATATTAAAAGACAATTTCCTGCCAATTTCCTACCATTTTTCACGAAGCGAAAGAAAGGACGAATCAATAACAGACTGATATTTCGTATGAATGCTCACGTTGTTTAAAATAGCAGAACAACCTTCACAGTGCCTCGATGTCCAATTGAGCTTGGATAATACATTCTGCCTGTTAGGTTGGAGATTTCACTTCCTGTCCGGGTAATGTTGGCCTAGGCTAAGTTCTTCGTCTTGCAGGAGTACAGCAGTTATAATACATTAGAGTACACAAGTGAGCATTAAACTTTAACATTGATTTGGTCTTTAGTAGTGATATTATATAGTTTTGCTGTGAATTAAAATGTTTTGGAGGTTAAGGCCATCATTCTGAATCTGAAACATTACACCAAGCAAACAAAGAGTAAAGCCGAATATCAGAGTATGGACTAAATGTAAAAATAATTATTGGTACCATAGAAGTTTCGAAGAATAGCCGTATGTGTGCAAACATAAACTGGTTTGTCCTGCATGGGCCAGTGCATCCCTCTTTCCTTTTTAAAATTATACAAATGTCACAGAGAAAATAATCTTGTGATGATGACTGACCTGAATGACTCCTCCTCCCTGACCGTCTGTCCCAGCAAGGAAGGTTTCTGGTAGTTGGAGCATCTTGCCCAGCCAGTCTAACATCACTGTTTCCAACTCGGTACAGGCTGGACTCGCAGCCTAAACAACAAAAAATAATAACATTAAAAATATTGTCTGTATGTCTGTCTTTGATTACAGGTGCTGTAGGTAAGATTTAAGAGCAATTATTTGAGTGTAATCTGTTAGAAATGGCATAGCCGGTTGTAAGTGAGTGAGTGAAATGGTCTGTGAAAACATGTTTCGAGTTGACTGCGCCTGTATGAAACAATTTAGATTTTAGACCGCTCCTGGCTCATTTCTGACCAATCAGGGCATCTCTTCCCTGATTGGTTCAGGGAATCCATCTTGCCTGTCAATCACATTTGCACACAGGTGACCTTATCATCTCAATAGCAGAGAAATGTAGAGAGGGAGGGAACCTTTTTTTGGGGTTGTTCATTTTTACAATCTCACTCTCTTCCGCTTTTTTCCACTTTACAACTCCCAAATCTTACCTACAGCATCTTTAAGCATTTGAATCTGCCTTACCCATGTGAATCCAACGCATCCTAGGCCACTAGAAAGCATGTCCCCCAAAAAGGCCGGGTAAGAAGAGGCACTTGGGAAATAGGCATGGAAGTGTGGGCTGTGCCAGTGGGTGATCTGGGAAAAGAACAGACATCAAGAGAATGAGCAACAATAAAAGATGGCGTCATTCTTCAAGTGTGTGGCGTTGGTGTTTTTGTGACAGCAGGATGCATTCACCTGCTCCACTGATCCAAGAGTTTGCATCTTGTTTTTGTTTTGCTTGTTTCGTTTTTTGTGTTTTCCAACTGAAACTATGCTCTTGAATATAGACTACGGCAGAGCGCACATCGTTCTCATTCGATTTGTCAATTATCATATTCCCAGCGGAAAACATTACTGTATTTAGAGAAATGTGGTCTACATGCCCTGTTTGATGGACTTCTGTTCCATCTTATTACATCTACCTTCCTGTGTGTGTGTGTGTGCGTGTGGGTGTGGGTGTAAGAGCCAATGGCAGCCTGCTTCTTGTATGAAGCGCACACTTAATTTGTTTCCCAGTACAAGTAATCCACCACAACCAACTGATCAACCCACTTTGCCAGAATTTCATTCAGAAACAGAAACATTTTGTAACAACAATCATGATATGGCAAGGGATACAAGTTGTCATGGAGGTTTAGTACATTATATTAGTATATTATTTGTAAGTATGTCACCATATCTTAAATGCTAGATTCAGTTTTACTCTCATTTGGAGAGCTCTATTCAAATGAAAAATTGAAAATGGAAAGAGAAAAATAATTTATAAATAAATATTAAATATATAATCAATATTAAAAAGAAAACTTTTCTATTTTCTCTTTAAGCTTTTAATTTTCACTTTTACATTTCACTTTTTTAACCAGCAAAACAACAAATGCTATACAATAAATCAATGTGTGGACTCACTCCAGGCATAATGACCCTGTCGACGTCCCTGAGGACGTCCTCGTAGCTCTCAGGCTCCAGCGGGGCCTCGGAGGGGATCATGGGCCGCAGGTACCCGGGCTCCACGTCTGGGTACACTCGCATCTGCTCAATGTTCTCCAGGTAGTCGGCCACGAAGTCCACCATCTCCTTTCCCCGGCGACGAAACTCTGCTGTGTCCATGGTAACTCTGGAGGTAGCACACACACATGCAAACACACACATACACACACAGACACACACACACACACGTTTTTAAATGTGATAAAAGAATAAAAGCATAAACGTTGGTTGTGGTTTGTTAGTTATGTTTTGAGTGGCTAAGAAAAGGAAAGAGGAATGTCAGGATGTACAGAGAAAGGACATCTACTCTGTGTGTGTGTGTGTGTGTGTGTGTGTGTGTGTGTGTGTGTGTGTGTGTGTGTGTGTGTGTGTGTGTGTGTGTGTGTCAGTCTATACTATTTGATTGCCTACGGGAAAATACCATTATGGCTTCTTAACTTCATCTTAGAGCAGAGACAGAGGCTGAATTAGGTTCACGGCAGGCTGCTGTACAGTACACCATAGTGGAAATTAGAGCCACAAACGCATACAAATCAAACTGAACATGGAGAGAGAGAAAGAAAAACAGTGAACACAAGCCAACATATTTGCCTCATGCAGCTCTGTTTAAACAGCATTGCAACCGGTTATAGAGCTGTATAAACATATTGATCTTACCATAAAGACTGCTATAGCCATGAGTTATAGCCACTACAGTAACCTGTAGTAAACCTGTATAACTACATACATTACACATTAAATTGCAATATGAGGCTACTTGCCAGAGGAGAAATCTGCAAGACACACTCTCACTCTGAGATTATTGCACTAAACCCTGTAATCCTGTGGCCATGATTTAGTTTGGTGGAGCGTGACCCAAATGAGCATATTTACTGACCATAAAACCATAAAAGAAGGGAACTTGCATGATCATCATATACTGCAGGTGGTAAAACATGCACATTGACCCACATTCAACAAGTCCATTCAACAAGTGTTGTGATCTATCCCTCACAAACTTTACCCTTACCTCTAAATCGATTTGTGTGTGTGTGTGTGTGTGTGTGTGTGTGTGTGTGTGTGTGTGTGTGTGTGTGTGTGTGTGTGTGTGTGTGTGTGTGTGTGTGTGTGTGTGTGTGTTACTTACATGGTAGGTGAGGCAGTTGTAACGGCGGTTGGCATAGGATCTGAGCTATCTGGAGGCTGTCCTCTCTCGTGAATGGACGGATAGTATAAGCAAGAGAAAACACACTCGCTGCTTTTTATCAGGAGCAGCCCCCCCCCCCCCCCAACCCACACACACACACACACACACACACCCCTTCTCCTGGGGGCGGGTGCATTTGGATTTACATGGGGTGTGCAGCAACACACATCTCATACTTGAGCATATGTTTAATGAAAGCAAATTCGGTGTGAGGTAAAATGACGGGTCTGGACTCAGGGTTTGGGCTGCTTTCTCACATTTCGTGGGAGGGAAACGTGTTGTATGAACCGGCAAAGCATTCGATGGATGGATAGATTCGTGAACGCAAATAAATGCATACAAATGCGAATTTGCGGTGCATGCGTCTATCCATCCCAGTGCAGGTGCATGTCATGTATTATGGTATGGAAATTGCAGTCCCAACTAGTTTAGGGTAGATGTAGCAACATGCACTACAAGGTGGTGATATAATGATCATGGGATATAAATAAGCGTAACTTATCAAGGCAGACACTTGGTCTAGGCTGATGCTGTACCGGTGCAGTCCTTTTTTTTTTTTTTTTTGAAGCCGGCCATCACAGATCAGGTTATTGATTAGCTATAATAAAAACAACACAACGGCATTTTAATTTATTTTTTAAGGCGTAAAACACAACAGGCGCCTGGAACGGGATGCGCCAAATGAGCGTTATTGGTGAGAGAGAGTGCGGGACTTTCAGTGACATGGGTTTAGCGACGAGAGGCGAGAGAGGGCGGGACTTTCCATTAGAGGTTTTTCTTTTTCCGTTTACATATTTCGGGTATTGCTTTGTCACAACTCCATATTTATTCGAACTGTCGTTGTTGTTGTCCATCTTGTCCTGTTCGTATGTCTCTCGCTCCGGGAACTGTTAACTGGCGTACACAGCTCATTGGAAGCAACAGACCGGAAATTGCGTTGCGGTAGACCGGTGTAACGCTACAATTCGGGGTCCTCTCTCAGCCTAAGTAGACTATAAGCGTGTCTCTCAACATCGCACTTGTTGAGACAGACGCTCGCGTATCTGAGGTATCTGAGGACATATTCATGGCTCACTGCCATACTCTGACGGCATTTTATATTGCATACTGTCAGATCTACTAGGACTATATTCCCTTAATAAAATCTCCGTTTTTGGGATCGTTATAGCAGAGCTAATAGGCTACCTTTTGCCGATGTTACCGTGAGCGATTTTTTTTCCTAGGAAGACGAAGGCAAGTCCCGCCCTAATCTTAACGATTACCGTCTCTAACCTAATGCTGCCTACATTTAATTAACCATCGTGCACCAAATGGCATATAGTCTCTCTCTCTCTCTCTCTCTCTCTCTCTCTCTCTCTCTCATCATATAATTGTATAGCATAAGAAACAAATCCATCCATAAAACTATCCCTATTGGATGAATCCAATGAAAATGAATACCGCTACCATGGGACATAGCACGGGAATGACTGCACATCAGTTATACAATTATATGAAGGAAAAAATAATTAAAATCTCTTTTTAGTATGGCTCATATACATATATACACACACACATACATATACATACATGTTAGGGATGGTAATTCTTACTTTTTTTTCTGACCGATAACCGACACTCGTTAACCGTTAACCAAAACAATTTGTGCTAGGCCTATATAAAAAAAGGAAGAATGTCTGTGACCCATAAAAAAAAAAAAATATATACATATGTATTTTTTTTTCATTGGAAAGGAGGGCTGGCCGAGTTAAACACCTATTATGTTAATGTAAAGTTGTCATGTGTCGACTGACTATGTGGGACATAGCACGGGAATGACGGCACATGAGGATTTATAGCAGTTATACAATTATATGACTATATAGGCTATACAGGCAAAACAAAAATCTCATCTCATATATATATATATATATATATATATATATATATATATATATATATAGTGTATAACTTTACACGTGACGTCTGCTCTTCAGAGGGACCTCCTCCTGCTATAAAAAACAAACAAAAAAACTGACATATAACATCCTCCCTTTAAGTAAGCAGGCAAGGAGGGTGATAGTGATGACAGACAGTTCAGGCTCAGTGACATTAGCTTAGTACAGTTGGCAGCCGCACACATATCTCTTCAACAGACACACCCTGAAACAGTGGCAACAGTGCCAACGACGTGGCCATACCTACGGGGGGGGTCGCAAGCCCCTTTGCATTCATATGACAATATCCCCCCCCCCCCCCCGATCCAGTGTGACAAACGCTGTTTCGTAAGGTTTTTTTCCCCAAATGTGGTATAGCCCATCATGGACGTTGCTAAAATACAATTTCATCAGTTATCATATAACATGAACTGTAAAAGGGAGAGGAAGAGAGAGAGGTTTGTCCAGAGGATTTATTTGTGTGTGTGTGTGTGTGTGTGTGTGTGTGTGTGTGTGTGTGTGTGTGTGTGTGAGAGAGAGAGAGAGAGAGAGAGAGAGAGAGAGAGAGAGAGAGAGAGAGAGAGAGAGAGAGAGAGAGAGAGAGAGAGAGAGAGAGAGAGAGAGAGAGAGAGAGAGAGAGAGAGAGAGTATCGTGCCTGTGTGTGTGGCATTTATAAATGTTAATCAGTCTCTTAGATGAACACTATTCTGAAGTTTTTTTTAAAGAAACCTTTAACTATATCATATCAAGCTGTAAAAGTATTCTGAAAACAGGAGAGAGAGAGAGGTTTGTCCAGAGATCATTTAGGGTTAGGGTTAGGGTTAACCCGCGGGTTCAAAAAGGAGGACAAATACGCGTCCGGCTTTAGGCCGGACTGTCCGGTTTTTCAAAGCCCTGTCCGGCGTCCGGCGCAGCATCAAGCCGGACGCGTATTGGTCCTCCTTTTTGAGAGCGCAATAGTAACACACTGCGCCCCCCCCCGCCGGTCGTAGGTCCGCGGTGTGTTACTATTGCGCACCCCCCCCCCCGTCGGTCGTAGGTCCAGCGGTGTGTTACTATTGCGCGCACCCACCGCCCCCTTCGGCCCCCCCGTCGGCCGTAGGTCCGCGGTGTGTTACTATTGCGCGCACCACCCCCCCCCCCCCCCCCGTCGGCCGTAGGTCTATGGGGGTATTATTGAGACAATATTATTTGTGTGTGCGTATCTCAATCTGTGTGTGTGTAATAAGATTTGTGTGTATTCACATTTGTGTGTATTCACATTTGTGTGTGCGTAATAAGATTTGTCTGTCTGTATTCACATTTTTGTGTGTGTGTGTAAAAAAATCAGTGTGTCTGTATTCACATTTGTGTGTTTGTGATAAGATTTGTGTGTCTGTATTCACATTTGTGTGTGTGTAAAAACATCTGTGTGTGTATTCGTTTTGCAAGTGAAGACAAATCTGCAAATGTGTACAGAGATCTGTAAGTGTACACACATCTGTGAATGTGTAAACAGATCTGTACATGTGTACTGAGATCTGTAAATGTCTGTCATCAGCAATTTTTACACACACACACACAAATGTGAATACAGACACAAATCTTACAAAAAACACAAATGTGAATACAGACACACTGATTGTTTTACACACACACAAATGTGAATACACACAAATGTGAATACACACAAATCGTATTACACACACACACAGATTGAGATACGCACACAAATAATATTGTCTCAATAATACCCCCATATAGGTCCGAGGAGTGTTACGATCGCGCGCAATAATGGGGGGGGGGGGGGGGGGGGGGGCCCCGACTGCAATGAACCAGTTTTGGGGGGGGCCCAGCCTGAAAAAGGTTGAGAACCCCTGATTTAGACTGACCAGACACTATGCAGTGTGTGTGTGTGTGTGTGTGTGTGTGTGTGTGTGTGTGTGTGTGTGTGTGTGTGTGTGTGTGTGTGTGTGTGTGTGTGTGTGTGTGTGGGGGGGGGGGGGGGGCAGTGCAAATGTAATTTAAGGCCTAATTTTGCAGATTTCCTTCCATACTGCTGTCTTAATCTCCTTGTGGCGTTGTGTCACTGGTATGGGCTCTGGGATGAGGCCCATTACATCCACGGCTTGGTACCAGATTATATCATCTCTTGGTGGCTAATAAAAGCGATTTCTCCCGATAGCAGTTTCTCCCTGAGCACCACTGTATAAGTTAACATCTTGAATAATACCTGGGTACACATCTCCATCATAAACCACTGCACACCACTGGCCGATAAGACCCTCATGTAAGACCAAAATCGGTTGCAGACCTTCATCTTGGGATGTGTTCTGGGGAAGTGTACTGGTTGAAGGGGTAGCTTCATCCCATGGTTGAAACCTGATAGTTTCTGGTGTGAAACAGTTGCTGGGTGCAGAGCAAAAACAACTCAGAATCCTCCATGACATTTGGCTTGGAGAATCAGAGATAATCTGCAAGGAGAAAAAAAAGTCACAGCATTCAATTAGTGATTGAATTAGAGAAAAAACAACAGCAAGACCATAAAGTGTATAAAGAAACAACAGTGAAACCATACTGTGGCAGGGTTAGTCCTCACCACACGCCACCGAAGTGGCTTTTCTTGGGGCCCTCCGACACAGGACACGGGTAGCTGGTATTTGCAAGATGTTTATTGGAGTTTCAGGCAGATGGTATTCGCCGAGCTAATGGTACTTCTTGTCATGACGGTGCTCCTCCTCGATTGTGTGTGTTGATGGCTGGTTTATCCTGGGTGCCATGATTGCTCATGCACCACAGGTGTGCAGCCCCACCCAGCCAGAGTCCAATCAGACTGACTCAGGCCAGGTGAGGCTGTAAACCAGCCATCAACAGCACACACTCCACATACACCCTCCACACATACCTGGTGAATTTTCATTGTGCCACGAATTGTCTGTAATTCCGATGGAACGTGAACATCCATTGCCTCAATGGTATCTGGTTCAATATAGAACAGCTCGGTGGCGGACTTTTGCTTTTTAAGCTCTTCAAACAGAACTCGTGCGTCTGGAATGTCCCTTGCTATAATGTCATCCGCCCTTCTCTTCACTGCTGCTCCGATCCCATCAGCCGGGCCTTTGCCGTGGCCAGCCTCTAAGAAATTCCATGTCACCCTTTTCCACCCCATTTGATAAGGAACATTGGTGAGGAGGAAGAAGTTTTTTTTTTAGCGGTATTGTGTCGTCGGTCCGTCGCTAACCACATGGAGTGAAAATGCATTTAAATAAATACACATTTAATATTTAATATGTAATAAATACATTAACATTGTATATTCTAATAAATAAATTGCACATATGTAGCCTTACAATCTATGAATTGCACCTGTAAGCATAAATGTAATTTCCACCACACCTTTGTAATTTCCACCCAAGAAGGCAGTGTGTTGGAAATTACTGTGGTGGAAATTACAAACTGATAGTTTTTTGTGAAAAAATCTAAGCTAGCATCATATATTAGCTGGTATAAATCATTTAATGCATGCAAAATACATCTATGTACGTTAAGAAATCTACTTATTCACAAATTCAATTGACGACACGGCATGTTTGGAAATTACATACAATAAAGGTATTTTCATTTAAAGCGATATTTACCTTGACTTTTCTTCAAAAGTTGATTGAGAAATTGAAAATCTCCTCCATATCTGACATGTGCTGGGATGTCACTGTTCATCTCCATAGCAACTTCCCAAACAATCTTTCATACAAACTTTTTAAAGGGACATTACAGTGTTGTGGTGGAAATTACGGCAGTACTGTGGGACAACTACATTTGGTGTATAAAATCACATAAATATTTGTTTGACCTTAAATACCCCAATTAGGTTTTGATTATTTAACTGATACTTTATTCATTCACGTTTTTAAAATGAAGATAAATCATTTTTTTACACTTCATTTTCATTATTGAAGATCAGAAGTCTGGGTGTGGGACAGGCACAAAACAGCGATATTGGCATCTATAAAGATGTTGAAAAAGGTGAAAAAGTCATCGTAGACTACCGGTAAATTTTTTCTAAAGCACTTTCATTGTAAAGATAACTATGAAAGTGTGAAATTTCCCTTTTTTTCTTTTTTTTATAAAATATGATCAAAGGACATGAAAGCGCCCGTAGTTGAAGAATCGCCCATATATAGTGTATAACTTTACACGTGACGTCTGCTCTTCAGAGGGACCTCCTCCTGCTATAAAAAACAAACAAAAAAACTGACATATAACATCCTCCCTTTAAGTAAGCACACACCTCTTCCTCGCTCCAGGCAAGGAGGGTGATAGTGATGACAGACAGTTCAGGCGCAGTGACATTAGCTTAGTACAGTTGGCAGCCGCACACATATCTCTTCAACAGACACACCCTGAAACAGTGGCAACAGTGCCAACGACGTGGCCATACCTACGGGGGGGTCGCAAGCCCCTTTGCATTCATATGACAATATCCCCCCCCCCCCCCCCCCCCCCCCCCCCCCCCCCCCCGATCCAGTGTGACAAACGCTGTTTCGTAAGGTTTTTTTCCCCAAATGTGGTATAGCCCATCATGGACGTTGCTAGCAATTGAAACTAGAAAATTCCCTCGGGGGAAATTTTGAAAGGGCCACGGGAGTGTGTACAGTATGATGAGATTCTTCAGAGATTTCAAACAATTAATACATTATCATATTATATACAAGGAGCACACCTACAATAAACGTTCCTTTTTTAAGTATTTATTTATACAGCAACCTATGCCCTTTCAACCTCATATTATGTGGGAAACAAAGTTACAAAACAAATGATGAAAAGGGTTGCAGGCAGAGTAGAGTTAAGCGAGAGGGCAGTGATGATCTTCCATGTTGTCTGCAAACACACACACACACACACACACACACACACACACACACACACACACACACACGTATCAAGTAAAATTAAAGTCATCAAGATACAGTACAGTTTTATGGAGGACTAAAAGTGCCAAAATTAAATAAATAAATACACCATTAAATAATTACTTAAATGTGTCATTAATTAATTAAAATTGGAATTACATACTTAAATGTGTCATTAATTCATTAAAATACAGATTAATTTTATTTAAAAACAACAACATATATAATAATTTCACTATTTAATTATTTGATTTGCCTTGACTTGATGCGCAGGGTAACCAATCAGGCATTAGGATCCGCCTACCAACTTTGATGGGCGAGTTTGACAGTTTGACAATTCATGAAGCACTGCAACACAGGATCATGAAATGTAAATGTAAATCATGAAATGTAAATGTAAATTAATTAAATAGTGAAATGATTATATATTTTTGTTTGTTTTTTTTACATAAAATGAATCGGTATTTTAATGAATTAATGACACATTTAAGTATTTAATTCCAATTTTAATTAATTAACGACACATTTAAGTAATTATTTAATGGCGTATTTATTTATTTAATTTTGGCACTTTTAGTCCTCCATACTCCATAGCCAACCTCCCTCAGGGGTGCAATGGCAGCCTCTGTGCATTTTACGCACACCCGCGGACGTCATGAAAATATTCGCATATTGGAAGACAAATCTGAGATATTGTCTGTGAGGGGGATATATATATATATATATATATATATATATATATAGGCAGATATATATATATATATATATATATATAATATATATATATATATATATATATATATATATATATATATATGCTATCCGTTACATGTGTCTGTCTGTATGTGTGTGTGTGTGTGTGTGTGTCAACATCCTGAACCAGTACCGTCTCGTGTATTTGTTCAGACTTGAGCGAGAGAGCTTGCAAAGATAACTCGCCCATCTCCTTAAGCAGTGGCGTGCACAGACTTTTTGCAGGCCGAGGCGGAAAGAAAAAAAAAGGCACATATAGCGCGCCCTCACCACTGTAGAGGGCACTTTAGACACGTTTTATATGTTATACAAATGGCACATTATATAGCCTTAAAACAGACTAACTAGACAGACTACTCAGGTTAGTTTGCTGTTAGGATCAGCATCCAGGAGAACTGTGGATTACAACGTTGGACTGTGAAGAACACACAGCGACATGGATGTATGAATAAAAATAAATACGTAGGGGGTGTGGGGGTCTTCCCCCAGAAAATGTTCAATTAAGTAGATGCCATTTCCTGTATTCTAGTGCATTTTAACACCATATTAGCACCAGATAATCCAAACTGGTTCTCTGAGATATAGTATAGAGATATAGGTCAACAAAGGGCCCAACATAAAAGTCATCGCAACAGTAATGTGTCATAGTATTTCTTGGTCCTAATAGTCTTCTGGAGTTTAATGTATTTTCTTCACCCAAGAGGGCTCTGTGATAAAATCCCACAGGGAACAATACACATTTAAACTCAAAAGAAACAAACTATGATGAAGCATGAGAATAAGTGCTGTGTATATACATAATGCATTGTTATCAATGAATGAATGCTGTGTTTTCAACAGCAACAAAATAAATTGAATTAAAATTAAACAATATCAAAGCTTAATCCATAGCTGTTGAAAAGGTCTGAGACACATTTACTGCTCCATGGAATAAATTACAACTCATTCATGTCTCTAAAATTAGCTAGCCTAAATGTATCTAGCCTTCACAAAATTCAGGAAATCTGCTTTGCACAAATGACTGCATTATCTACTTTATCTACCGCTAAAGCTATATTCACAGTTTATAATGCTCACCCAGCTCTGTTCTACTTAGCTGATCATCACACTGGTCTCTCTCTCCCTCTCAACTAGCTGCTAGCATTAGCCGCTAGCCTACTCAATAGCATTAGCCTACTAACAAGACTCTTTCTGTCCTTAACTTATAAGCTAACGTTTAAAAGGCATTTTCAAGAAAGCATTTTTAAAAATTATCCCAGATGCTTAGCCCGGCAGGGAGTCAACTTAAACCTGGCGGAAACCCTGATATGCAATGCTAACCCAACTTTTAACTTTACTTGCTAGCTTTGAAAAGCTATTCCCACAAGACGTAGTGAGGTAGCTCCTCCTTAAACATGCAATAGGCATCTCTACCTAATAATAGAACTTAGTTAACTTAAGTTAAAGTTAAGTTAAGTTGAAGTTAACTTAATTTACTAGAAGAGGGCAGTGTTTTTTCCACCCAAGAGGGCAATTTAACTTTAGCGAGTTTTGGCTCCCAAGAGGGCACTTGAGGGCACTTTAGCATGCGTTTTGGCTCCCAAGGGGGCACTTTAGCATGCGTTTTGGCTCCCAAGAGGGCACTTGAGGGCACTTTAGCATGCGTTTTGGCTCCCAAGGGGGCACTTTAGCATGCGTTTTGGCTCCCAAGAGGGCACTTTAGCATGCGTTTTGGCTTCCAAGGGGGCACTTGAGGGCACTTTAGCATGCGTTTTGGCTCCCAAGGGGGCACTTTAGCACGTGTTTTGGCTCCCAAGAGGGCACTTTAGCACGCGTTTTGGCTCCCAAGGGGGCACTTGAGGGCACTTTAGCATGCGCTTTGGCTCCCAAGAGGGCACTTGAGCACACGTTTTGGCTCCCAAGAGGGCACTTTAGCATGCGTTTTGGCTCCCAAGGGGGCACTTGAGGGCACTTTAGCACGCGTTTCGGCTCCCAAGGGGGCACTTTAGCACGCGTTTTGGCTCCCAAGAGGGCACTTGAGGGCACTTTAGCATGCGTTTTGGCTCCCAAGAAGGCACTTAAGCACGCGTTTTGGCTCCCAAGAGGGCACTTTAACACGCGTTTTTCAACAATTGGGCCACAAGGGGGGGCGACCGCCCCTGCCCCCCCTTGTGCACGTCACTGTCCTTAAGGGTCACATCTCCCTTGTTTACCAGAGGGGCGACGTCCTCCCGCAAGACATGCGAGCCCTTTTCTCCCTGGGGACGGGCCATTGGTCCGACATCCCATTAGTCCGACATCCCATTAGTCCGAAAATGAATCACTGAATAGGGATCCCATTAGTCCGACATCCCATTAGTTCGAAAAAAAGACGCCCATTGGTCCGACGTCCCATTAGTCCGACCATACACAGTAGAGATGGGTTAGGATTAGCCTAGGATAAGGGTTGGGGTTAGGCTAGGGTTAGGGTATGGTTATGTTTAGGTTTGGTCTAGGAGTCGGTTAGGGTTAGGCCAGGGTAGGGGTTTGGTTATGGTTAGGGTTAGGTTCAGGTTGAGGTTAACCTAGTATAGGTAAGGTAGATGTACCGTATTAAATTGCGTTACAAAGGGCGTATGGATATGGCATCCAAAAGGCGGATCCATTCACTCACACACAGAGGAGCGAGAACAGCTCAACACTGACAAGTAGCGTCAATATTTTGGTCATTAAGGACTATAAGCCTCCTTACCATTCATCCATGCATCTCTACATGTGTATCGTCGGACTAATGGGATGTCGGACCAATGGGCTTCTTTTTTTCGGACTAATGGTATGTCGGACTAATGGGATCTCTCCTCAATGGCTCATTTTCGGACTAATGGGATGTCGGACTAATGGGATGTCGGACCTATGATACGGAACCTTCTCCCTGACCCCTGGTTACAAGTCTTTATTACCAGGGTTCTAAATTAACTTTTTTGATTACCAGCCAATTTGGCTGGTAACTTTCTAAAGTTACCAGCCAATCAGAATTTCCACTAGCCGATTTTTTTTCTTTTGTATCCGCACTTCCAGACCGTCACTGGGGCTTCAGAGTAATGTGTCCGACGAGTCACCCTCTCGGACACACTAGCTAGCTTTTACCGCTGTTTTCTTTTTTATCCGCACTTCCAGACCGTCACCGGGGCTTCAGAGTAATGTGTCGGAGGAGAGCCCTCTCGGACACACACGCCTCCTTCCTCTTCTCGCCCCCAGTCTGTCCAACCAACCACCGCCGCATTTAGTTTACGTTTAGGCTAACGTTACTTTTTAATTTACTTTAGCTCCCTTCTTTTAGTAGTTTCTGCTTCGTTCATTCATTCTTTTTCTTTTTCTTCGTTGTGTTTTCTGTTTCCATGGTTACTCGCGCTGGTTGGTTGCACTGCCTGCGCGCAGCCAATGGGCGTCTTATTCGTCATCACGTAGCATCACGATAGTGTTAATGGGAAATGTAGTCAGTACTGCCCAGGGAGCGAGAACAGTAGAGCGGCTCTGACTGACATGATTGCCTCATGCATCACCGGCCAAACTGGCTAGTAAGTTTTTATTAACACCCACCAAAATGATTTTTAACCCGCATTTGGCGGGTTGGCGGGTGTTAATTTAGAACCCTGTTTATTACAGTATCAGGCAGGGGCGATTCTAGGGTCAGAGCTTTAGGGGTGCTGATCACCCAATGAGCCCCACTGCCACCACCCACCCTTTTTTCACACAAAAACAAAAAATATGTCTATTGAAAAATAACTTTATCATTCACACACACACACACACACACACACACACACACACACACACACACACACACAGACAGAGTAACGCTAGGAGTTAGTATATACTATGCCCCCATGAATGTGATGTGATTATTATTGTTGCAAAGCCTGGTTCAGGTTAAATCCTCTGTAAAACATGAATGAATACAGCAAAAGAAAAACATTTAACTTTATTTTATTGTCTGGTTTGATAGTCAGACAACTGAAAAATAACAGATATAAATCTATGAATAAATAACAATTAATTTAAAAAGCCACAGTGAGTGTTTTCACACATACTGGTGGTATACTGTGATATGTCGTTTCGTTTTTCAGCTCGTACACACGTTTGTTTTCACTCTGGTCCAAACGCCGCACCACTGGCAGGGCTTCATGTTTCCATGACGACGGACCAGAAAAGACGCGCATGACGTCATGTTGACATGACTCCCGATTGTTAAAATGAGTCTCAAAGTAACGATAAACTTTAACAACAGAGACACACGTACGCACTACACAGGTACTTGTGGCGCTGCTGTTTTTGCTTAATAAATGGACCGCTCCAGTTCGACTGTAGCCGCGCTAATGGCGCTAACGGAGCTAACCGGGCTAACTGGTAAACGGTGCCTGGACTCCAGCACTCACCGATATGGTATCGGAATCGGAACAACTCTCGGTAAAAGGAAAGAAGTGTGAGACACAGCTTTGGAGCAACTTACTTAGTTGATTCACAACACTACAACTAAACGGATCTCACTCTGCGTGAGTCGCGCTGGACGACGGTCGGGCTGCGGAGCGGTGCAGAGAAGGAGGGGTGAGAAGAGGATGATACCATTTGCTAAGCGGGGATGTTTTCATTTTCGTCCTTAACATATACATTTTAAACCACAAACTACGGAGTATGTTTTGGACATTATTTAACCCTGTCAAAGACAAACACAATTTTTAGAATAACATTTCTTACCCAAGTTTTAGGGGTGCTGAGCCTGTTTTTAGGGGTGCTTCAGCACCCCTAAAAATGGGCTAGCCTCGCCCCTGGTATCAGGCCTGAAACCGCGGACCTGGAGGTGGTCTCAGGCTGAACAGGGGGCTGTACAGGCGGAGCCCCTCAGCTGGGGCAGGCTGGCCCGCTGCACAACAAGCGGGGTTATGGCTCCCCCTTGTGGCGTTATTTGGGATAAAACATGTGGTCCAGGGCCTGGATGCACATTTATATAAATAAATCAATAAAAACAAAATAAAATATCATCCACCCTTTTCTACTTTACTATACACTGATATCTCTGTTCTACCATGTCTCTCATTTCTAAGACTATCTTTTCCTTATATTAACATTTATTTTCACTGTATTGTATTCTCATTGTATTGTTATACAATGTTATACCTGCAAAAGGCGTGCAACATTGGCCCCTGCACACCTTTTGCAGGGCCTGGAACAAGCCCTCTTGAACTTTTTTAGGAACAGGACGTCCTTTAGGGAGGGGCGAAGCAGGCGTATGGCTGAGCCCAGCCGTCCGCCCCTGGGAGCAGCACACCAGGTGGTGTGTTGCTTCTTTTTGGCCCCCTGAGTGGCGGGAGGGGTGGCTTGGTCACCCTGCGTCACACTGGCAGCCTTGCGGACACCGGCTTTGCAGCCGGCCCGGAGGACAAATAGCTCATCGCTCGTCTTCACTGTCGTCCTCAAAGCCAAGGCTGATGGACTCGTCTCCTGAGTCAGAGTCGTCCCTCTCGACGTCATGAAGTTGCTTACCGTAAATGCACCCCTGGAGCGCGCACAGTAGGCTACGCATTCACGGCCTTTGGAAAAGTGACTCAATTCGCATCAATAGCCAATCGCCACCAAAAGAAGGGAAGACCAACTAATTTACATTGTATCGTTTGGGTTGTGCTGCTTTCAAGAAGCTAAAAAGCCTAATTTATAAGGAACAAGTTGGCTCACAACAGACATTAAACATACGTTATCGTCGTCTTCGGATCCCAATCGGATCAATGGACCATTTAAATATATCCTGCACAGGGGTGTAATTGACGGGGGGACACAGGGGACATGCCCCCCCCCCCCCCACACACACACACACACACACTTTTTCAGAAGGCAGGATCCACTGCAAGCACTAGGACCACGCAAAAACAGCACCTGCTCAAGCACCCAGTCCCCCTTTCAACTCCCCATGCTATTTCTAGTGTGGCATATATTGTCCCTATAGCCAACATTAAAATCTCAGCTAGGCCATTGAAGGGTGCTATTTTATAACCATATATTATGGACATGATTTTGTGAAACCAGAGGTTACTTGACAGGTGGACATAGAACAGACTGAGGGTTACCTCATAAACCTACCAAGAGACACCACTGCATGGTACTGTAGATAGTATCCATGGAAACCAAACGCTGAACCCTGGGAGGGGTTTATCCATGAACACCCATTGGACAAGGCAGACAGTGTCAGCTCACAAGAGCCAAACAGAAAAGCTTCCTCTTAAAGGAGCGAGAACAACCACAACCAATCAGACCAAATGCGAAGCGAATGTTCGCCTTGCGTTACTCGCGCGTTTGACCGCGGGATCATGGTGTGCAAGCATCTGCGCAAGCGGCATTGACTTTGTTAAAAGAGGAGCTCAAACAACAAAGAGACTATGCAGAAAGATTAAAATGAAAGACAAATATTTAATTGAATGAATCACTATATGAAATCATATTGAAAACATAAAAATACAATAGATCTTGTGTGAAGATAATCAATATACTTTTAACAACTTCCTATGTCCCCATCACTGGTAATGTCTTGGCTAACTGGATTTTTCTTTATGCATTAGGCTACTTTTGATAACAATACACTTTAGTTTAACGGTTTGGTTTCACTCTTTAGGCTGCCCCCTGCTGTAGGATTTAAAGCATGACATACAGATGTCAGATACAGCATAACAACATTTGACAATAGGGAGCACAAGAAGTACATACAATACAGAGCAGAACTAAAGCATGGTTTCTTCAACTATATTTATTTAGGAATGTAACATACTAGAATTGTGATTGCGATTGTGATTAAACAAACTTATTTCACAAAATTGGGAACAACAAACTGTTAAACACACAAAGACAAAAAGAAGAGCCACTAGATGATAGGGCACCCCACAAAAAACATTCCCTATCCTGACGGGTCCCTGCATGTTTTGAGCTCACAGGACAGCTTGGTGATGTGCTGCCACGCCTCTTGGATGTGGCGCAACTCGGTGGTCTGCGTGCAGATGACGAAGCGCAGGACGAAACGTCTGCGGAGCTTGCAAGCCACCATGTGGATCTTCCCCATCCTGGTGATTTCTTTCAGCAAGGCTTCGTTCAGCTCATCCGAACCCTGGGAGAAACACATCACAGGAAAGGGAGTTGAATTGAACACGGATGGTACACTTTGAAACAAACAAACATGGTACAAACTGGATACAAGCCATAGGAGATTTATTATTATTTATTTTTTTTTAACATTTATTGATTTAGTAGACACATTATTCCAGTGCAGAGTAGCTATAGCAAATAATCAGAACACAAGGTAGTGGTAGTGGTAGTGCAGGCAGGGTCCAAAATGTACTTTTACCTGCCAGAGTGGAAAAATGTACCAAGCAATTGTTTTTATAGGTCTATAACTATCTGAACTTTTTGCACCTGCCAAATGGTACAATCAGCCATTGGCTGGTGGCAGGTGTTCATTTTGGACCCTGAGGGTCCTACACATTTGTACCATTTGGCAGGTACAAAAAGCTGGTGTAACTGTACACGTATTCGTACCGTTTGGTACAAGACATTCGGTTTGATGCGTGTTGTGATCCGAATCCGGAGCTGGATCTCGGAGCCGAAGTAGCACATAAAGAATGGCCAGTTAAACTCCGCCATGTATGCTAATTCATTTAGTAACAAGTAACATAAATCAATTTAAAAAAAATCGCTAGCCACGATGCTAACCGCTAGATATAATCAAAACAAGTATAATTATATTTTTTACAGTCCATGGTTTAAACACATGTTGAAAGTGATTGAGCCTCATACAACATTCCCCCTCGCCTGTATTTCAGCTGGCAAGTCAGCCCTTTATCAACAAGCAAAAGCTGTAGTTTTGTAGAGGGGTTTTTCAACTGCAAGAGACATTGTTAGTGCCAGCAGATTTGCCCTTTCTGCAGACAATGTGGACAAATTAATTTTTCTGATTTTTTTTAACCTAGACCTAGGTAGGCCTATGTTTTTATTTAAGATATTTAAGATATGTGCCTTTGTGTCCTTTGTTCAGGAAATGATGGCCAATTAGCCACTGTTTACAAGTGTAGCCTATAGGCCTAACTTGAACAGAAATGCTATGTTTTTCTTTTTTTTTCTTTGGTGTACCAAAATCCGACCAAAACCATGACTTAAAAACCGAGAAATGTACCGAACATCGACTTTTGTGTACCCTTATACCCCTATGAGTGCAGGATAATATTTTAATGACAATTTGTACCTTCATTCTGAAACAAACTAGTCCCAGGACTACTTCAGCAGCGATCTCGAAGTTGTCGTCCTCTCTCACCAGACTCTCAAACACTTTGGCCAACTCCACATGCTGCAAACAGAAGATATTGTCATTGAATGTGATCTGAGATACACAATGGGTTATAGCATTGCCCAACAACCATCAAAGTCAGTACCGTTAAGGAATTGTAAAGAGTGTGTTATCTAAAAGAAGATGAAAGACTGAGGCATGTTTATGGTATCTTATCTGCAACAGGCTTTAATATCATCCCTCAAATGTAAAGTAGAAAAAATAAGTTTTATGGCATTAGGCATTTTTAATGGTATACACTAGATGGTAGCCTTGTATCATTGCATCATACCTATATATTTGTTTCTGTTTCACATGTGTTCACAATTGAAGCCGGCCACACAAACTAAGCGGCTTCAAACTGACATCCACTAGTATATCAAAATAGCGTTTGGTTATTTGTAAAAATCTAAATAAAACTTTGCTGCATGGAGATTTAACTTTTCCCTGGACAGTGCTGTATTTCAGTCCATTTTCAGGTGTCCTGAGACTCCCAACTCACGGTTTTTCCTGTTATTTGATTGAGCTGATCTGCTGCCCATTCAAATGTGACAGGCATGTCAGTCCTCATCCAATCACATTTTAGTTCCCCATGCGCTGCCGTTTCTCAGAACATATGCGCTGCCGTTTCTCATAATATACACAGCAATATTTCTACGGTTCAGTCAGCACACCTTACGGATGCGGGCCTGGAGGCCGCTGAGCCCGTACATGCGGAGGACGAACCACAACTTCAGTGAGCGGAACCTCCTGCCCAGTGGAATGCCCCAATGCTGGGAGAGAGAGGAGAGGAGGAGAGAGGAGGGGAGGAGGAAAGGAATAGAGGAGAGGTGTGGTGAGAAGAGGAGAGGAGAGGAGGAGGAAAGGAATAGAGGAGAGGTGTGGAGAGGAGGGGAGAGGAGAGGGGAAGCAGGGGGAAGAGCAGCGGGGAAAGGGGAGGATAGGTGAGAGACGTGGAGTATAAATGTGATATTTAGCATTTAGCACTAGCATTTAGCAAGCTAGTGTTGAGCAAAATGTATAATTATATTATTGTAAAATAACTGCAGGATGCACGGGCTATCTTACCCGATAATCTGTAACCAGACCTATTGTGGGAAAACAAGTTGGAGTCAGATAATGTTTACAATAATGATACACAAATGGACATGGGCGTTTTGCTGTCCTTTTGAGTAATGTTTTTGTTATTGGAATCGCCATCCTCTGCTTAGCCGCTACTGCTATGGAATACAGTCAGGTAATTATACAACTCATTTTTGTACCATACCTTGTCTCTTTTCATAAACATTGGTACATACAAATCGCATTAAACAGGGAACAGTGCTATCAAACATGTTCAACCACCAGTACACCACCACAGAGTCTGGATATCAGGTTCACATATAGAACCAATGTGGATCATTGATGATGGGCCCCAAAGAAATCACAATCAACAAAACAAAATGTAGCATACTCACACATGTATAGTTTAAGAATGTTTGAATTGTAATAAATAACCACTGAAATACATGGTTGGCCACTAATGAAATGAGGCCATAGCCTGTGTGTTGTGTGTCAACTTGCTTATCTGACTAAGCCAACCACTCTGATCTAAAACCCTTTAACACCCACCTCACACACTATTAGACTACACTGGATTAGGAATAATCCACAACATCCAACAGTAGTCCTATTCAACACTAACGGTGTAGCTGCCACACTGTTCACACTATTGTCCTTTTAGAATAATGATGATTTAATCAATTAATTCAACTTCAAATTCAAATTCAAAAAAGTAGTGCATAGAGTAGGGCCAATATTGAGTCTGTTAGAAATTGAATGTTTTTAAAGACTGCGCTGCACATACCTGAAGATTGGTTTTCATGCTTCAGGTACTCTGGATCCATATTGAAGGCTCCGGTTAGGTCCACCCTTCTCTTTACCCTGTTGCAAGGCAGAGAAACAACACATCATTAGGTACTAGGGTTGAATATTTTCCCACAATGTAAAAATTCTCCATACCGAAAAAAAAAAGTCTAACACCTATCAAACATTAATGAAGATAACATTTTCTTTTTGCATTTATTGTTAAAATGGTAATGACAATGTTTCCATTTCACACACAATTAGTTTCACAGAGAACTAATTTATTATAAATATTATAACATCAAAAGTCTGATGGGAAAGGCACTGAAATGTGTGCAGATAGGGCATCTGACTTTACATTTGTTGTGTAGGCTAATGGATTGATATGTACTCTACCTAGATAATGTAGGTATTGGTTGGATGACTTACCACATCGCCGAACAGTCAAAGTTGACTAAAAGAAGTTTGTGGGGGTTGAAGTTGAATGAATCTGCAAACTTAAAAGAAATGGAGGAACAATTTTCAGTCAAATTTTCAGGCTACGACATGTAGACCTACCAGTATTTCATAAAATTAACTTGCCGGGTTTACAATAATAGTGTAAAGCCCTATTCACACAGGATTAGTATTACCAGGGGACCTCATGTGATTTAGTAATTACCCCACCACGTCTGTGTTTCGTGCGGTGCATTCGCATGGGATAAACAAAGTCTGTGTTTTAACTTGAATTTACATATCCCCTGGATATGATGTTGGCCGATGATATGATGATAAATAACAATATGTTCCTTACCGCATGCTGCCATGCATGTAATCCATCTAATCATCTTTCGAGATTTTGCTCTTCTGATGGATTTGAGCTTGCTCTTTCTGCGAATGGGTCTCCATGCTGTGTACGAAGATGAGCCTCCTGAATTTGCACCCAAAATGCTGTCAAAACTTTCATTTATAATTGCCAACGCAGCCTCTATAATTCTCGACTGGGAAAAAGGCAGAAAATGGCGCGGAAAACTGGTAATAAGACTATCTTAAATAGATAATACAAGTGCATTTGCTGTTATTGTATTATTACTATTTTGACTATTCTGATATGTGTTGACATTAAAGCCTCTAGTCTAACAGGTCCAAAAAAACTTTGAGTCTCAACACCTAAAAGAGGTTTTGTTTTTTGGTTTTGTCCAGAATGTTTCTATTCCAAATATTGTCAATATTAATTCACCTACATGGCAATTTTCTTTTAAAACTAAATCGCAACACTGGCCGACTCTGTAACAGTCGCAGAGAGGCAGGCCATCTTCACCACGCCATTTTCTACTCTAAAGTAGCCAGCCGGCTGTAATTTAGTCTCTCTCTCTCTCTCTAAGGTCTAACTCTGCCTCAGGAAATTACTCCTGCTCTTATCTCTTCCTTCATGTGCCTGTCCGTCTTGGAGGCGGGGAGCCGCAGCTGCGGAGGCCTCAAAAAGGCACATCCATGCTTTCTCTGGTTGTGGTTATCATGTTTTTATGTTGGTTGGTATTAACGTCATACCATTTCAAAGTGCAAATTTAAGCCACCACATGTAAATATAATTGCATCATTTTACTTTTTCGCTCATGAATTGCTTATGGAAGAAAACTTAAAAAATTTAAAAATCAAACAATTCATGAATAAACAAATGAAAAAAATCTAACAGACTTACTTCGACACCATTTAACAAAGGCCTGAATTCCGGACATATAAATGAACTTCCAGCGTACGCTGCATCGATATGCATCCAGATATTCTCTGCATTACCTGGAACAGATGAGCAGAAACAATGAGACCACTAGAAGCAACTTCACTCCACTCTGATTTTATTGAGCTGAAGTATGACCATAAAATGCCAAATTTCCATGTCCCCTTTGATTATGAAAAGAGAGTTAAAAAATAAGAAATATTGCTGCCAGGGATGCTGAGAAGATGCTAAGTAACTGGAAAATAACCCTTGCATAGCTTTGTGGCAAACTCACATAATGGCCCAAGCTCATCAATTTTATCAAATGAACAACAGGAAGTAGTGCCAAGAGTTGCGCAGAACTGCAAAACACAAAATGAAAGCAAAATATACAAATGATCAATCAGATTTGCCAACTGCGATGGTGCCACTTCAATCTTGGCCTCACCACATTTTGACTCCACTAATCGATGAATCCATCAACATTTCAGAAGTATAGCCATGTTTGTGTGCATGTATGCATTAGTCTCAGTGTGCACGTTTCCCTACAAAGAAAGGTATGAATCCTGCTGCCTTGTCCTCAGCCACCATCTTCTCCAGTGTCTCTGCTCTGACAGAGAAGTTGTCATCTGTAGGGACCATCTTCATCACCACTCCGTCAATGAGAGCAGCTCGCTCCACTGATGAGTGGGCCTGAGGAAAAAGGTGAAGACCAGTGATTCTAGGTTACGATAGCCTTAATCTTAGAACCCAGAATGTATTTCTATGTATTTTCCTAGGTGTTGCAGGGATTAGGGTTAGGGTTATTTATTTCAAGCTGGCAAGATAACAACAGTACCGATTTACAGCCTCACCTGGCCGGAGTCAGACTGATTATATATATATTATATTATATATTATATCTCGGTCTGGGTGGGACTGCATACCTGTGGTGCATGAGCAATCATGGCACCCAGGATAAACCAGCTATCGCCACACACACTCGAGAGACAGCCACTGTCATGGCAGCATATACCACCTGCTCGGCTGCTACCAGCTTCTCTTTTCCAATAAATCGATTTCTCTACAAACATCTACCTAGTTCTATTCTATTCTATTAGTTTAACTCTAAATAAAAAATGTTCTTACTTCTTCTGAGGTGTACGCAATCAGTTTGGAAAAAATGTCTGCCGCTGATCGTAGAGGATCGGCTTCTTGGACACATTTCACCTTTTTGCAGCGAGCAGCAAGCAAGGCCATCAGAGTTGCTTCACAAGCTGTACCCTAGAAGAAAATGATTCATGTTACAACACTGTTTATATACTATACAACAAGGGTATATCTTTGGTTTCAGCTTTGTAGGGGATGATGCGAGCACAAGAAGTGCATGAGTGGCACATTTATTTTCAGGAATTTTAACACAAATACAGGCTTTGGAGTAGGCTACTACAGAATCAGATGATCCTGAACAACATTATTTACCAACCACAACACCCTACAGGTGTGCCTTCATACCAGTTACGACTTTTACTTATTTATTGCTTTATATAGAGCAGGGCTTCCCAACCTTGTGGTCGCAACCCAACATGCAGATCTGGAATTAATAAATTGGAAATAATAAAAACATTTTTAGTTTTTGGGATTAGGGTGTGGTTTTAGGTTTAGGTTATGGTTTGGTTTTAGGGTTTGGATTTGGTGTTAGTTTTGTTTTCTTCAAATGAACCCTCAGATTATTTTGCTGTAAATGATGTTACAGTTGAGCCATTGGAACCATTAAATAAACAAACAGTACAATAACTGAGAGTAAGCTGCATGTGTGCTGCATTGTGTATGGGCCAGTGTATCCCTCTAACCTTTAAATCAAGCAAATATAAGAATATACAGAGAAAATAAGCCATTGTGTGAAGACTGACCTGAATGACTCCTCCTCCCTGACCGCCTGTTCCAGCAAGGAAGTCTTCTGGTAGTTGAAGCATCTTGCCCAGCCAGTCTAACATCACTATTTCCAACTCGGTACAGGCTGGACTCGCAGCCTTATAAAGAAACATATATATATATATATACAGTGGTTAAATTGGGCCGGGGCCGGCACATAGCCTAAGCCTGCCTGCAGTCAGTTGCGTACTGGAAATGTCACATAAAATTTGATGAAAGTAATGCTTTGGATGAAAGTAATGCTTTTGAAAATATGATATTTCCGACAATAAATGAACGTTGTTTTTCAAATGGAATTTCTATTTGGCTCAGCGGAGCTGAGATGAGAACAATCGGAACACGAGTAGCCTACTATTCTTGTTCAGCTGCTTCTCATTGTCAGTCGACCTCGCACCGCATGCATTCCGAACGCAAGTGCACAACATTGGCTACCAAGAAAAGGCAACCAGAACGACAGAACCTTCATCCAATGAATTTATCCCCTCGAATCAATTGCTAAAATATTAAAGTTATTTAATAACAAAAAATGAAAAAAATTATAATTTCACAGATCAGGGACATTTTCCTACACGTTTGTTCCTAAATAGGGAACTGCTGGCCCTAATATAATGCCATAAAAATTATGATCATCAGCTTTGCATAATGAAAAAATAAAGAAGTCTATCTAGGTTATATTTTTTGATGAATGTTCCGGACTTCCTGGGAGATCCTTCGTTGCGCTAAACCTTGCAGTTTTGCACATATCATGTAAGACTCAATTTCTCCATTTCTTTGCACAAAACTCTCCAGAAAGTGCCATTTAATGGTTTATTTTTCAAAATTTTCTCCCGGGGGGGCATACCCCCGGACCCCCCTAGGTAGAGCCCCCCCACATAACAAATCCCAATTTAACCCCTGTGTATATATATATATATATATATATATATATATATATATACTATATATATATATATAAAGGATGTGACCAATTAAAGTATCCTTCATTAGTTTTGTATTCAAACATTATAACATTACTCTAAAACTTTCAGTTGTATTTTAGTACGTCATAATTTGTTCCCGTTACTTTGCCATTAAGATTGCTGTTACCTTTAATCAGCGAGGTTGCTGGTGATGACGTACTCTTAACACACTGTTATCTTTTAGCAATATAGAGTGGTGCAGGGATGACGCGTCGCCCTGGGTTCCCTCGACAACAAGCCAATGGGTTTTTCCCATTGGATTTTGGATTATTGCAGAAAATAAGCTCTGTGGCAAACAAAAGTTTATGACACTAACACGTTTTGTTAAGCAAGATAATCTTCACCAATGAACACTACTTTTATGACTTTTGAAGCGTAAATGCAATCGCCAGAATTTTTTTAAGACGCGTAAAAGCTTCAAAATTCACGAGTGGGGTATTTACCGACATATCTTATGTCGTAAAACAAAACGTGTCAATCTCTTAAGCTTGTGTTAACCACAGAACTTATTTCAGGCATCTAACCAAAAACCCATTAAAAAAACCCATTGACTTCGAGACGAGGGAACCGGTGCCAACATGCTAACGGACTTCCGGGTTTTAGGACTCATTCCTGCACCACTCTATACATCCACACTTTTAGCAAATAGCAGGTTCTGCTTTTTTCCTCTCAACTGAGATGATGTTTTTCGAGTGGTAATCCCTTAACTTGCTAGTACATTGTACCACTTTGAGAAATGGCAAGACATTTATAATTGTACTAATTAACTGCTATAAATCCTGATGTGCAGTCATTCCCGTGCTATGCCCCATGGTACATAGCGGTATTCATTTTCATTGGATCCATCCAATAGGGATAGTTTTATGGTTGGATTTGTTTCTTATGCTACAATTATATGATTAAAATATTTGCACAGACTGAGACTGTTTGAGAGTGTTTCTGCTTTACCCATGTAAAGCCAACGCATCCTAGGGCCTCAGAGAGCATTTCAGCCAACAAAGCTGGGACAGAAGAGCCGGCTGGGTAATAGGCATGGAAGTGTGGGCTTTGCCAGTGGGCAATCTGGAAAAACAGAAATAAAGAGAAACGATTAGCAAGAAAAAATGGTTGACACATTTTCTGTGATTGTGGGCACATTGTACTCCTTTTATTTGTATCCTGTTAATCTCGCATCCATCAGTCCTACTATGTTATAGCAGAACTTCTGGGGGGAGACGGCACAGAGCCTGAGCCGGAAACTGCAAGGGGTGGAGTGACACCTTGTTTCCTGTTTCCTTACGGAGATATTCTACCGAAGAAAACTCGCATTAGTGAATGAAGCCTTCAGATGGGGATTTTAGTGTATTTCTTTACAGACACTTTTTACAGTTTACTACTTCTGGCCGAGTTTTGTTCACCAATTACATACACATAACACACAACACAACATTTTGTGCGCTTTACAATTATTTGTGGATTGTGAAATATTCATGTGGATATCACTTTACAAAGCACAAGTAGTAGTAGTCTCAACTGAGTTTAGAGTGGCTGTGCATACAAAGTTTCATATCTGCATAAAATAACCAAAGATAAAATGTTAGATAAATAGGCTATCGCAACCCACAGAGTGCAGTCAGACAACCAAATACAGAAATTGCAAAATGCACCTCTGGCGTGTGACCAAGTGTGACCAAATACTGCCATGAAATGTGAGCCACAAAAAACACAAAAATCCAAACTATTTAAAAACTATAGCATGGCAGGCTCTCTCTTGTGTGCACGTGCACACACACACGCACATACACACACACACACACACACACACACACACACACACACACACACACACACACACACACACACACACACAAAGCAGCCTATTTGCTGTTATGCAGCAAATAGGCTTCATATCAATTCCCTTACCCTCCCTTACCTTCTCTAAAAGTTGAACAATGTTCATAACAAAACGAAACAGGACTCTTATCTGTCACTGCAAGCTGGCTAATACATGGATGAATCAAATCTCCCCGACAATTGAATACAACTCATGTCAATCAAATATTTCTCCTATTAAATAAGTCAGCATAATATGTGAGTGCACACAACAAGGTTTACTGTATCTGTGTTTTTGACCATAAAATGACAGCAATAATATTGTTTTCACAATATTTTCAAAATCACCAGCCCAACGCTATTTTTTACTCAATATGGCAGGCAACACTGATCAGAAGTTAACCCAGGCTGTCCGCACCATACTATGGGGTGCCGTTTGTAAAGCCGCTCACGCTGAAAATAAAAGCAACATTTTGTCACATTTAGCTTCAAACAATGTTTAAAAAACTGGTGTGAATTTTTGAGAGTCACTTTTCTGCACATTTACAACAATGTTTGTCAACTTAGAGATATTTTAAATAGTTAAATCCAAATATTAAATATTACACCTAAACGTTAAATATAAATGCTAAATCTAAATCTAAATGTTAAATTTAAATCTAAATCTAAATGTTAAATCTCAATCTAAATCTAAATGTTAAATCTAAATGTTAAATATAAATCTAAATGTTAAATATAAATCTAAATGTTAAATCTAAATGTTAAATATAAATATAAATGTTAAATCTAAATATAAATGTTAAATATAAATATAAATGTTGAATCTAAATCTAAATGTTAAATATAAATGTTAAATATAAATATAAATGTTAAATATAAATGTTTCAGGTGAAACTAAATATTTAGCTAATATGCAAATTCAAATGCCGGTAACCAGAAGTACCAAAATAAAAGCTCGAGGAGGTCAGAGTGTGTTTATAGTGTCAAATAACAAATAAAAACCATCTCATCCGGGGAAATGGACTCTTGGACATGGATTATCATGATAATAACTACCTAAAATAACAAACACGTTTGGAAAACTTTATTTGAAGAGTACTTTGAGTTTTTAGTGTCACTTTTATGAAGGGTGTGGGACTTATGACCTGTAGCCACTATAGCCAGCCACGAGGGGGCTCACTTTGACTGATCTGTCATGTTCCGATGCCGATGTTCTCTGCTAACGCCGATTCTCCTGACATTTTCTCAGCGCGACCATGGCCGACAGTAGAGTGTACCTGGTGGAGGCGGGCGAGGGTAGGATCTTGCTGGCCTTTACGCAAGCGAACATGACAGATCAGTCAAAGTGAGCCCCCTCGTGGCTGGCTATAGTGGCTACAGGTCATAAATCCCACACCCTTCATAAAAACTTTAGATTTTTAGATTTAGCATTTAGATTTAACATTTAACATTTAGGTGTAACATTTAATATTTGGATTTAACTATTTAAAATATCTCTAAGTTGTATTACACAGGTATGTATATTATGTCATTATAATTGTATGTTACAATAGTGTGTTTATAACAATTAGCATTAAATGTTATCTATAAAAACACGTTTCTATCTCCAAATACATTAGATAGCATGAACGAAAGGAAATGGAAACATTTTGTAGGCTACAAGCTATGAAAGATAATAAGCATGAGGCACACAATAAATACATTTTAGTACAATTAGTAATTGTATTAAAACCTACACCATGCTGTAGGGTCTACTACCACATACCTGTATATGTTTATGCCTGATTAAGGCATTTTCGCATAAAGCCTATCATTAATGCATTGGTTATCCAATCAAGTGAGCAATAATATGAATTCAACTTGATTGTGGGTTTATTTTTCAAAACTTGCACGAGAGGTAGATCTTTGCTGACATTTTGACTTGTGTAATGATCTTAGGCTTAAAGGTTGGTGACCAGTGCCTTAAATGCTACGGCCAAATTTTTGTCCCAGTCATCCCTGAAAAATGCATTTATTTAGCCTAGAAATCTAGACGCCCCTAGCGGCAGCAAATTTAATTTGCAGCCAGGGGGTCTAGCCCTTCGTCGTCGTTTTGCGCTGCTGGAAACAGAAAATCTGTCAGGCCAATCACATCGTGAGGGGCGGAATCGGAAGCCGGGCTACCATGACGACAGAGTTGCGACGGTTCCATGTTAGAGGTAAACTGCTGCTGCTGGCGAACAGCTGTCTCTCGACTCGGCTTTGGCCGCGACTCTTCAAGACTTGAAGTTAACATTTTCTTTGAGAAAAGAACAAAGAACGGCACTGAAGTCTTTCCTCAAAAAGAAAGATGTATTCGGAGTTTTGATTAATTATGTAGTCAGAGCCGTCACTCTGACTACGTCACCTTCTTCGTTGCTCTGATTGGTTGTAGCGTGCAGAGGGAACTTGAAAGACAACCGTTTATCCCGCCCACACTGCCAATGGAGCAATGCCAGACCCTACATCTTTCTGATGTGGGTCTGGCTTGCCAGGCTAGTATTTATTAATCCCCAGATGGTTAATTAGAGTGAATAAAAAAATATATATGTGTGAACTCACTCCAGGCATAATGACCCTGTCGACGTCCCTGAGGACGTCCTCGTAGCTCTCAGGCTCCAGCGGGGCCTCGGAGGGGATCATGGGCCGCAGGTACCCGGGCTCCACGTCTGGGTACACTTGCCTGTGCTCAATGTTCTCCAGGTAGTCGGCCACAAAGTCCACCATCTCCTTTCCCCGTCGACGATACGCTGCTGCATCCATGGTAACTCTGGAGGTAGCACACAGTTTTTAAATGAGTGGTTTGGTAGTGTTGGCTTAATAAAAAAAATTTAAAAATAAAAAATGTAGTGTGTCATATTTTGATATAGCTAATATTGTTGAGCGTCTGGAACATCTTCCTCTCGGATAGATGATATGCTAAACAAGAGAAACACAGGCTCCTTTTATCAGGAGCAGCAGCTTTAACTCCGCCCTCCAGTCAACGGAGAGCTTCAGCTTATTATACTGTTTACATATCATAGGCCTACTCTCATAGGCAACCCCTTCAATACTAGGCTATACAAAGGCAAAGAAAAACAGAAGCAAAAGTTAAACTTTTCATACATAATAATGATCATACCTCAGTTTTATATTTGTTGTGTGTGTAGTGAACTACCTGTTCTTAATTACTTGTCACAACTTTTCCACAAGTTCACTCCTTTTGACAGATATAAACTCTATTTGTCTTTGTCTTTGACATTTGAGTATGAATGAACACAGGTGTGTGTAAGCACAGGTGTGTGCAGGTGTCTGGTTCCTTAAAGGTTAGTAAACAAACATGTGCTTGTCCGAGGTAAATAGACATTAGACCAAAAACTATTCTAGTATTCCTCTAATTTTTTAACAATGTCAGGTATTTTCTTTTCATCAAGACCCCTAAGATGGAGTAGGAGTTTTTATGAAGAATAAGTCTGGTGGCTTCATATTTTTCCTGTTAGACATCAAACATAGTAGATATAATAGTCATCCACTCTGGGGCAGTTGGGTCCTGGAATGAGGAATCGAAAGTAGAGGTTAATTCATGTAGTTCCTCTATGATAGCCATCAGTGCCATAATTTGATACATCCTTATGGCTTTCTGAATAAGTAATTTTACTATTGGGGCTACACAACAAGCAATAAAATTCATTATTATTAAAAGAGCAAGAAAACCATTCCTGATTTGGCAAACCATGATCCCCATTTCCCAAACATGTCATCCATCCACTCCATTTACCACTGTCAATGATTGCGGACAGTGGGAGATGGTATTGATTATCAATGATAACATGTTGGAGTTCAAAAGTTTTCTTTTGCGTTTGTGCCGTTTTGGTGACACAGAAAAAAATCACATTCGTGCTCTGACGGGTGTGGGTCTATGGCTAATTGGGCCCATTGACGTTCCTCGCGCTTAGCCTCAGGATCAGTGGTGTTACACTTATCTTCGACACCCGGTCCACCACGTTCAGGTTTTGTCGTTCTGGTATGGGGGTCACAGCTTCTCAGACCTGCCGGAAGATGGCCAGATGGAGAGCAGAGAGATGCTTTGCAAAGTTGATTAGTTTATGCTGACACTGCTCTAGGGATGTTCCTTTGTGCGGACTCCTGAGGTATGTTGGCATCAGGTGTGGTGTCAAATGTGTCATGCGGTAACACTGGCTTCTCATTCGCATCAGTGGGGGGAAGTGCCTCTATCCAGTTTAGACTGGTGTGGTCACAAGTCTTCGCTTTTATTGAACCATATTAGCTCTTTCTACCATGCCTTGTGACCTTTGTGATGTTTGCAGTGGTAAAGTACTCAAACAATGTACTTAAGTAAAAGTACAAATAAATACTATACTCTAATAAAGGTTGAAGTAGCACATTAACCTTTCTACTTGAGTAAAAGTAAGAAAGTGCTTGCTTTAAAATGTACTTAAAGTATTAAAAGTAAAAGTACTTGTCGAATGTACTCCCTAATGCAACGGTGTATAATATGGCATTTAGTGTGCCTACTGTAGCCTATGTATATTTTGTGAATGCAAAAATAGTATAGGTTGTGCCATTTTAAATAAGAATGCTGCAGATGATGCCAGTGATATTGTAGCAAACAATCTCATCAATTATTTGAAAGGTTATTGTCCTCATTGTGTTTCACCTCTGTGACAGTTCACACTTGGACTTATGATTCTGTCTCAGAATTAGGGTGACCTGCAGAGTGAAATGCCATTAAGCAAAAATAACGCCAAAGACTGATTGTACCTTTAAAAAGGTTTTATTGAACTGCAACAGTCATCTACTGCAAAACCACTGTACTTGCAGTAAACACATACAAGTCAACATTTTCTACCTGAAAAAGAGGCATTAAACACACCACCTTACAATACTGTTCCTAACACAGGATTTCAGCACCAGGCTTTTAAATCCGGACTGTTCCACTACTCCAAAAGGGTGCAAACCCTGGACAATGAAGTCCATCCACTGCATGGTCAATACCCTTCTGAGAAACTTCAGTGGTTTCTTCTAGTTTTCCGTCACTGGACTCTGGTCCTTTCCTCTTGCTGGCAGTTGCTGTCAGTGCCAGGTGTTGCTGGAGACGAGCAGGGGTGCTTTAACACCACCCGAGGCCCTGGGCTAAAAAAAAATGTTGAGGCCCCCCCCCCCCCACCAGGAGCGTTGCTAGCAATTGAAAACATTCTGAGCTGTAGCCCAGTGCTGAGAGTCCTATTAAGACGGGGGTTCGGGGGTTTCTCCCCCGGGAAATTTTGAAAATCAGACGTATGAATATGCAATTCTAACGTAGTTTGAGAAGGAAAAGAAAGACCAGTCGCCATGTCCAACTCACGTCGGGGCAGGCCTATATGAGTATTTAAAGTAAGACTTTTTTTTTTTGACGTCTCAGAGATCCGTGGCTATTCCGAGAGATCCGAATGCCCAGGTCTAACAACGCGCCTGCCCTCCACCCCCAATAAATACAAAAAAACAATGTGTGAACTTCGGCTGTCTTGCCATTTAATGAAGCAGAATACATATAGGCTATTACATCACAGCAAATCAAAATAACTCAAAACATTTCAAAAATTGAAAACTGGGAACTTTTTTTTCGGTCAACTTAACTGAGCCTATAGCCTACTAACTAAACAATAAAATAAATGTTTAGCCTATGTTAAGCACTTGATCAGAAGTGTTTTCTCCTGGCCTTTCTAACGGCAAACTCTTTTATTGTGACATTAAAGTCAAGAGCCCGAAGAATGTCATATTCGATGGACATGATGGTGAGATGGCTCAGCCTGTCTTGCTGCATAGTTGACCGTAATCTGTTTTTTATGAGGGATAGCTTGGAGAAAGATCGCTCTCCACTTGCGTTAGTGACGGGTAGGGTAAGGAAAAGGCGAAGGGCAATGTCCGTGTTGGGAAACACAGTATGCATGTTCCTTTTCCTCAACAGTTTGAGGAGATCACCAGCCGATGGCGATGTGTTCACATCCTGTTGTACGCCTAGACCTACTACAAATTCACGAAACTGAATAATTTCTTCCACAAAGTCAGCCTCCAGGTCCACATCATATTTTTTTTGCAATCTAGATGCTGATAAGCGGAGCTCCTCAGAACACATTGTTGTCAGCAAATTGTTTAAGAAGCCAAAGCTTTGCAAAGTGCTGTTGTATGACTGGTAGCGCCTGTCTAGCTCTGCCACCAGCCTGTCAATTACGACATTAAAAACGCTCACTGAAAACCTCTGTCGTCCTGGCAGATGAGAATCTGGTTCAGAGGAGTCATCAGCTTGCCTTTTGCGTATTTTCATCCGTTGTTTATCGGCTTTATAAACATCGGATACTGTTGGGGACATATTGGAGCCTGCCATCTCAAATCGGTCAAACTGGTCCCTCAACCCAGAAATATACTGCTTCAATGACCGGACCAAGCATACTGCATTACAGAGGTCCAGATCGACAGCCTGTAGTGCTACGCTCACCCTGTTAAAGCGCTGAAGGATATCGTTCCACATGTTGCAAAGCACCGCATTTTCTAATTTGTCCATATTTTTACACAGTGATTTGGCCTCATTTCGTGTACTTAGGGTCTGATGTTCATCGTCAGCTATGACTCGTAAGGATTTCTGAACCGCCTCATAATTCAAACATAGGGCTTTGGTGGCGTCTGCGTGCGCTGACCACCTTGTATCGGATAGTGTTTTCAATGTTTGGATGCGGCTATTCTCGTTTTCATGCAATCCCGCAGTAACAACTTGCCAGCGGGAGGGTGACTTTGAGGAAAAGTTAAAGAGGGCCTGAACCAAATAAAAAAAATTATCTGTCTCTTTGCAACAATTTGCACTGTTATTGCCAACCAAATTCAATGTGTGAGCGGCGCAGGGTATCCACTCCGCCAGTGGATTTATCGCCTTGATACGTGACTGTAGACCTTTGTATGTACCTGACATATTGCTTGCATTATCGTAGCACTGCCCGCGACAATTGCTTATGTCGATGTCCATCTCCCTCAACACTTTTAACACAGAGTTAAAAAGGGCTTCTCCCGTGTGAGACGTTATGGGGAGAAATTTCAAGAAACGCTCCTCTATTTCACCCTCCGGTGACACATAGCGCAGGATGAACGTAAGCTGGTCTATGTGGGTCACATCCGGAGTGGAGTCCACACTGATTGAGAAATATTTAGCAAGTTTTACTCGGCTGACAACTTCAGCGAGGACTTTCTCTCCCATTAACTCAATGAATTCTTCGCACACACCTAAAGACAATATGACGGATTTCCCCTGCCGGCATTCCCAAATCTCTCTATATGGGCTTTGAGGAATGGGTCGAATTGGCTGACAAGCTCCATACTGCCTAAATAGTTTCCATTCCTTACATCTCCAAATACGTGTGTGTGTCCCCTCAGGGGAAGCCCACGCTCTGTTAAATGCTTAATTACAGCAACAACTCTTTGAAGTACCTGCCTCCAGTACTCACACTCGGCATTGAACTGTTTTCGAAGCTCAGTGTCCACCACCCCAGAGTCCGATGACTAATGTACGCGACCATGGCTTGTCTGTGGGGGACACTGTTTTCCTGTTCTGCCAGCACTTTACCAGCGTGCTTCCAATCACAAAACCCATTGGTAGCAAATGCGGATTTATGGTTATGACCAAAAAGCTTACAGGCAAAACAAAAAACATTACCCCGAGAGGGCGAGTAGCATAGCCACTCTCGGGTAACACACTCTCCATTAACAAGCTGCCGTTGGAAATGAACTTGAGAAAGGAATCTCCTCTGCTGTTTGTATTGACGTTCAGATGCGGAAAAGCCACCGTCAATATTTTGACAGGTTTCGGGCCCAAATTTGGCCCAGTAAGACCGCACCTGTTCATTTAAGCAATCACCCCACACACCAGGGTCGGTACTATAGGGGTCTGTTATCGCGATTCGTCGTTCCAGTGTATCTGGTGGTAAAGCCTGTTCCGGCACCTCTGCTCCACCCACAGTTAGTCCTCCCTCGTCTGGCCTGTCGTCCCTCCTCCTCACAGGTTCATTTAAGAACCTGACACTCTCCTCTCCCTCAGCACAGTTCGTGTGATCTTCTCTTGCTGCCTCACTGACCTTGTTCTCCACCTTCACAAACGTAAAAATAGTGTCCCTGATGAAATTCTGTCAGCTAACTCAGTAGCCTACAATGACCATCGCTAGCTGGCCTAGCTATGGTAGATGGATATGATAGCTACTGGTGCGGATATGATAATGTATAACTAGCTGACTCTTCACATAATTATAAGCCTACATTAAATACATAGGATGATTAAGATATTCATATTCATGTTCATGAACAGACTGGTGACCCTTACCGGACTGAGCACTCCAGGACCATCATTAGTGGGGAGTGAACCTTCTGGTTGTTTGCCACCTGTATGTTTTCCATCCACGCTGAAAAAGTCTGTGACTTTAGGCAATGATTCTTTCATTACCATATCATTTCTTTTTTTCTTTCTTTTCTGGGCACCGCTAACGTGGAAACGCTTCATCTCGCTCTCTTTCTCAACTGCACTCACTCAATCCAGCCTCTCGCTAAAGTTGCTTCTTTCTGTATGTGCGTGTGAGACGGTGAATTTTGTTACATTTTTGATACAAAACAAGGGGGGTGGGCGGGGTTTTTTCGCCTCGCTCCACTACAAAGTCTTAATGTCACTTGTATGTAACAACTCGTAATTGCAGTTGAAAGCGGTTTAGCGGTTCAGAAAAAATATATATATATATTACGAGGCCCCTGATTGGCTGTGGCCCTGGGCTTCAGCCCGTGCAAGCCCCTGCGTTAAAGCGCCACTGGATACGAGAGCTGTGCCTTCTCTGAAAAATAAGAGAAAGAAAAATATACTCTTAATTAATCTTCACAAAAAGAAAATTACATTACACATTACACACTCAAAGCAGTTTCATTACATAACAAATATTAAACCTACAATGTGGTTTATGTGTAGGTTTAATATTTTTTATGCTGAGCCGCTGAAGCGACACACGCTCATTCAGTGAGCTAATCACAAGATTAACGTTAGCACAAAGCACACACCGTTGAGCCCAAAACTTTTCAATAGTCGATAATTAATTCATAAAAGTATTGAAGTTTGGTACCCAGCCCTAGGTAACAGCTAATAAAAATGCTGGATATCATAAATACTTCACTAACCTAAATGAATTCAACATGCTAAAGTTAGGTAGCGTTAAGCAACCTCACCTACCTCAGTGTGTTTCTTCAAACAGCAATGTCACTGTAACGTGTAACGAAACGCAGTGTAGAAATGTAGTGGAGTAGAAAGTATAGATATTTGCTCTAAGATGTAGTGGAGTAAAAGTCTGACTAAATATACTTAGGTAAAGGTACAGACACATGAAAATGTACTTAAGTACAGAAACAAAGTACTTGTACTTCGTTACTGTAACGAAGTAACAAAGTACTTCGTTACTTCGTGGCCGGCTTTGTCCCACACTGGCAGCCCTCCCCAGGACCTGCTCCTGCAACAGTGGGATGACTTCCAGTGGGGCGGTGACCAACAGACTGCCTTTGACTCCATAAAGGAGGTAATCTCATCTGTGAAGCCCCCATCCTGATCACTCCAGCCAGACCCTCAGGGACATTTCATACTGGACACAGACGCCAGTGCGGAGGGGCTGGGAGCAGTTATCCCAAGTCACCCCCAGAACTACCGACTGGTAGTTTAGCAGTGGCTCCTCTCTTTCAAGGAACCGGAAGGGCAGGTGACTGAGAAGTCACTGCACTGGGGTCGGGGTCAGCCACTCAAACGCGCCCCCGAGTGCAAGCACTTGCGAGAGTTTGTGCTAATTTTGTGCTAGCTTTTAAATACCCTGTATTGTTAGCTAGCTACCGTTGTCTTATTCGCAATCGAAAATATACATTTGGTCCATATGTTGCCTTGGTCAGCATCCTGTCGGAAGGAGAATGCTTTCATGTTGAATGCATGCTGACGCGCCGTGCTTGCAGGCTGACCAAATGTGACCTTAAAAGACGACCCTCTGAAGAATAGATTCAGAGGGTGCTCAGACAAGATACTGGTGACTGCTGTGTGATGTCTCATTCAGGTGAATTAAATCAACTATGCTTCGCTATAATAGGAAGATAAGATTCAAGTGTTTTACTCTCACAAGATATCACATGGACACACACACACACACACACTATCCTTGTAATACAACACACACACACACACACACACACACACACACACACACACACACACACACACACACACACACACACACACACACACACACACACACACACACACAATCCTTGTAATAAAACACAGGATTTTTTTTATAGCAATGTATTAATGTTTTATTCTAATTACAATGAACAGAATATATCAGTCCCTTATTTGTACAAAAATACCTGAAAAGGTTACAATTAGGATTTATAAGCCATTCAACTATGTACAGGTTGAAACAAAGCACATCATGTATACAGGAGCTTCCTCTTACAAAAAGAAGTTACTGTTTTATGTTTTGCATTCCCTGAAATAAATCATATTCATATCTTATATATTTACTTTTCTCATTTATACAGCGACTGAATCTCACATTGTGACAGTGTTAAATGCAAAGACACACACAAGTCTATGATAGGGGTCATTTCATTCCATCGCAATTTACTTTCCATTCACAAAATTCTTTGAAAAATCAACAGTCTGACAACCAAAGAGTGTCTGTTAACCAAAGAGTGTCTGTTAATTCAAATGTTACCCGTCTTTGAATGGTACCAGCCAACCAATCAAGTACCTTCTTCAAATAGCAGGCTGCACAACCTTGAAAGCAGGGTTTGGATGTTTTGGAGTGGTGAATGGTCCTATATGAAAATCAGCAATACTGGTTATTATGTATCCGTATAACTGGTAAGTCCAGTTGTGGTTAAGTTGTTACCTGATTGACATGTGCGTTTGGGTGGTCATTCACGTTGTACTCTATGCGCAGCATGTGTCCACTACCATGTGTGCAAACTGTTTGCAGACATGGAAGTTTCTTCTTGAGTTGAAAATGGTACTCTGTTCATTTCAGTGATTACACATATCCACGTTCTTTTAACATTTAGGGTTTTCTTCAGAGGTAATGCTCAGCACCCAAATTAGCCGTTAGGTGTTGTCGGGTTTGGAAACATTTTTACCTCCAAAGAAAATAAAAAATACATCTCCATCGTTCGTCCGTCAACAATCCTTAAATCAAAGGCCCCAGAAATATGATGGACCAGTTTTTTATTTGCTGACATTTTTCAGAACATGCTCCAAGTGACTCATTTACTCTGTTACTCACATATTAAAATGCACATACCGATATCTCCTCATGTATTTTGTATTAATAAATGCTTCACCAGCAAAATGTCCTTGCTAATTATTTCTTCTTTGTTTCGTCGTTTAAGTTAAAGAAAATGTGGCACCTTGAAGGGGTCCATCAGCACAGCTACACTCTCTGCCCTTTTAATTGTTCAGAAATTCTGCAGTTCATTCACAATGACTTGTGGCACATTAGTACTGGATGGACAAGGAGAAAGAAGTAAATGTACTACTGACATTCATTGGGGAATTTCTTTACACCATAAGTCCTCAGAAAAGGGGGAAAAATATAAAATTAATTTTATTTCAAATGAACAAAAAATCGACGTAATTTTTGTATGTATCACTTCACATTGCCATATTGGTGTTTGAATACACAAACGTAAAAAAACAAATCTAAATTCATGTGGGCCATTATTACATGTAAATGGCAAAAAAGCAGCACTAAACAGCACTGTAAGAAAATAAAACGTTCAAGTCATCACTATTAATGAAAAATAAATAAATGTTTCTGAAACAATACTAACTTAAAACTGATTTGAGTTGTTACATTTGAGTTAAATAATGGTGACAATGCACAACATATCAATATAGCTTAAGAGAACCAGTGGGCTGTGTAACCAATCAAACATAAGTACGACTCTTTCGTAATGTCGCATCACAGGAAAAAAAATAACTGAAAAAAATAACAGTACACAGACAAGACCACCTTTTATGATGGGAAACCAATCTGGTGCAATTTAAACAGACTATACTCACATACAGGAAATTTATCGTAAGTTATTGAGTGGAATTAAGACATGTACATTAACACCTGTAAGTAAATCTGGTTTTAGATTTTCTTTTAGTATGTGATGCCAATTTGGTTTGACTGCTCTGTATAATTACAAGCCATTTGATTCAAAACAGATTTAGGGCCATATCTTTAGCCAGGTTCTATTGTCTCAAAGCTATTTTGTCTAGCAATGTGTAGAAACACATATCAGCACATTCTGTTCGCTTCAACAAGCCTAGCACATGGTAGTATGTCAATGTAGTTCATTACTTCCGTGTAGTGCCCACACATTACACGGATATTCAATATCACTTTATCTAAAGCCCTATTCGCACGGGACTAGTATTACCTGGCGACATCTAGTAATTTGTAATAACTGCGGAGGTCGTCTGTGATCTTAATCCCGTGCGAATCTGCCATGTCCGTAATTTGTAAAGTAAAAATTCCACAGCAAATGATCTATTTGCCAAACACGGAGGTCAAGTGATAATATGAGTCCCGTGCGAATCGGCATCTCTGTGATTTGGGGGCGTTTTTTGTGTTTTCCGCACCATTTTCTGCCTTTTTCCCGGTCGAGAATTATAGAGGCTGCATTGGAAATTATAAATGAAAGTTTTGACAGCATTTTGGGTGCAAATTCAGGAGGCTCATCTTCGTACACAGCATGGAGACCCATTCGCAGAAAGAGCAAGCTCAAATCCATCAGAAGAGCAAAATCTCGAAGGATGATTAGATGGATTACATGTATGGCAGCATGCGGTAAGGAACATATTGTTATTTATACATTCATGTGATGTTACTGACATGTCAGTAAATTCGAGTTAAAACACAGAGTGCGAATGCGCCGCACGAAACACAGACGTGGTGGGGTAATTACTAAATCACATGAGGTCCCCAGGTAATACTAATCCTGTGTGAATAGGGTTTAGCTGTATAGCAAGTTTAAATTACACCAGTCTCCTGTGGGAAGAACAAGGATGGATGATGTATTTGTTTATGTTTGTTTTTGGACCAAGGGTATGAAAAAGGTAAGACTTTTTGTGAAGCCCATATCTACAATCATTTATAAATACCTTCATAATGCATGATAACAAGTGATTAATGCATCGTAAGAGTTACTTGCAGCTTACAATGGCTGAAGGCTTTATGAATACATGCTCCATTAAATATGATATAAAGTGCAACATGATGTATATAGCTAAATTAATTATAAAGATGTATCGCAATAATTATGATGTATTATAATGCGTTATGAAGGTGTTTATATAGAAATGCAAGTTTGGGCTACATACAAAAAAATTAGACTTTATTTGGGCAAATAAAACACTTTCAATTATTTAAGTAAACAGAGTCTCGATAAAGTGTAATGTGTATGGCATTGCTCTTTTTAGTACATTCCAGTGCATTCCCATTGTGTCAGAGCCGATTGGAGATGTTTTTCTAAATCAATCTCAATCAAGTTGGAGTTTGATCCAGTTCTACTTCTAACTGTTCACAGTTCTTCTGTGTTCTCTGAAGGGGAAACCGCTACTAACACTGGCTTGGGGAATAGAGACGGTGGCGGAGACAGTATTTGCAGTCCTCCTAAGTTATTCGACTCCACTGAGAACACTTATAGAGCATTAGGTTAACCTTCTACAAAAAGGGGATTCTAGTGGTTATCCTTCCTGGTGAGCCTCAACAGTAACCAGCAAGGCTAAATATTGGTTTAGAGAACACCTTGAGGAAAAACAACTGCATTTCCAGCCAAACATCCAAGAGTGATCTTGTTTCACCATTTAACATCACAATGCATTACAGAGGTATCTTGGTACCGACAGAAGAACAAAAATGAACTAGCTTTATCACGGTGTTGATATAACCTGAATAATAGGCTCCACCATTTTCTTGTGAATGAGCGATGTGGAAGACATAAGGCCCTGTTATTGAATCATTTCAGGGAACGGGAGCTGTGCAGAAAAACAATTGAGAATTGGGGCGGATCTTTGTAGCCCATCAAGAAGCAAAAATCCTACAGGGTATCAATTAGATGCAAAACAATGCAAAGACAAAGCAATAAAAAAGCAGTCGCAGAAATGACATCCGTGTCTTCAGAGCAATCATCCGTGAGGGTGACTGCTCTTGTCCTTGTTCCCTTTTCAGGTTAATTTGATCATATAAAGGGTTTAAAAACTCGCCACACATTCATCCTCTCTTAAGGGTTACAGACCTCGGTCAGTGATTAAAATCGCATCATTTCAATGACACTAAAACCTATAGGCTTTTCCCCTAGTAAAATAGATATTGCCTGTCTGTACACGTTTTGGACCCCAGAGGGCGGTGTTGTGGGGTAGTATTAAGTGACTTGCCAGTCACATGACCAAGGATAGTAACAGCAATGAGTGATGTCAAAAAGCATGCTTGAGATTAGGGACTGCAAATTTAAGAGATGCTAAACCTCGACGACTATAAGGATTTGAAAAGTTCTGAGAATAGAAAGAATGGTACGTACATCATCCTGCTGATCGAAAATGGTGTCCGCAGTTGCGACACAATGCTTAATCAATAATTACCGGCTTATCGGTTGATTGTAATTACGGGGGATTGTAAGATTGTGTGACGGCATTTAAACAATCAAATGGAACTGCAGGTTCATCTTGTCCATGAACAAGCTTCTCTCATTCCCGTTTGTTTTCCTTGCACCCGATTGGTTGCGTCGAGCGCTTTGACTCGTCCATCCAACTGTAACGGCCAGCCTGCAAAACCCACCCGAAATCAGCTCGGCAGCCTCCAGCAGAGTCTGGCATTGTCAGTCAAAAAAAAAAATTAAGAAAAACAACAACGGAAGCATCAGTTCATTCACCCGCTTCTCCAAATGAGAAAAATGTATACGAAAAAACCAACACAGAACAAGAGGGGGAAAAATGGGTAAGGGTGGGGGGGTCAGGGTGTTGGAAGACGTCATAAGGCCACGATGGTGCACGGGTGTCTCAGTTTGCAAGGCAACACCCCCCTGTTGAGCTGGTAGAACTCCACCAACTGGATCAGGTCAGTGAACTTGGTCGAGCCGTCGTCAAGGCTGAAGAAGATCTGGCCGTCCTCTTCACACTTTGGTGGGTTGTTTTGGGTTTGAGACCGGGCAAAAGGGCCAGACCGGGCGAAGGGTGAGCCCGGACAAGTGGAGAGACCGGACAAAGGGCGAGACCGGACAAGAGGAGAGACCCGACGAAAGGTGGGACCAGGTGAAGGGTGAGCAGGAACAAAGGAGCACATGGAGAGGGAGAGAGAGCGAGAGAGAGAGGGGACACATTTGGATTAATTTAAATTATTTATTTTGAAGATTGCTCTACTCTACTACTGATGTCACCTCACTGTGCCATTGGAAGGGCTTTGTTTTTTCATATTGGTCATTATGTAAACTATAAATTAAAACTAAAATACTGAATTATTGAATTATTTACCACCCCACAACCCGTTATAACCTTCTTTCTCTCATCACTACCCTATCCCATACCTAATTTTCCATTAGATTCAATCCAATGCTATGTACAATATATGTTATGTGATAAATGACAGAACCGAGCGGTGCCTACCGGTAGTATCTGGAAATGTTTGATTTTCTGATGATGGCACAGTGTGAGTACAAACGCCTTGGGGTTGCTCTGACTGACCCTCAGCAGAAACAACCTGCAGCAATAGAGGGGGGGAACAAAGGAAAAGAAAACTCATTCAAGTCAACAGTTTTAGCAACAAAAGTTATCATCTTGGTTTGCAGAGGTCTCCTTTACAGATGTGGAGGAAGAGCGGTGGTAATCCTATTGCGTTTTCATTCTGTTCATCACACAGTCTGTTATAAGTGACTGACCTATAAAAGTTGTCCATTTACCTATGTCTGTATTTTATTAAAATACACACACATACACACACATATATATATATATATATATATATATATATATATATATATATATATATATATATTAAAAAAATCAATATCGGAAAATATCGGTATCGGTTTTTAAAAAAGCTCAAAATGACTAAAGTGGCCTATGGCACTAAAGTGGCCTATGGCATGTTATACCTTGTTGGAAAGCTCTAATTGTCCTGAGTCGAATGCAAGCGACCATTTTCTGTTAGTACAAAGACAGTGTGAAATAAATAAACACTTTGTTTGAAATAATTTCAGACATCTGTTATGTTTCAAGTGAGGACGTGGTTTGATGACATCATCAAACGTGCCGCGCCGTCTCAATAACAAGCCTGGGCTGTGCGGCCGTGTAGTGGGACGCTAGTTGTAGCTGTAGTTATGTCGGTGGTTTGGAATTATTGGTGTAAAACACGGCCGCATATATCGGTATCGATATCGGTTGATATCGGTATCGGAAATTAAGAGTTGAACAATATTGGTTATCGGTTATCGGTAAAAAAGCCAATATCGGACATCCCTAATATATATATATATATATATATATATATATATATATATATATATATATATATATATATATACCAGTGGCGGCTGGTGGTTTTTAAAGTGAGGGAGGAAGGACTGCGCGCTTGGTTGCCATTGGTCTGCTTGCACTGTTGGTGTATGGTGGCATAAGAATGTGGGACTCAAAAGTCGATTAAATAAATATATTAATATAAATAAATAATATAATAAATAAAATAATAAAATAAAATATATTACTATAAATAAATAATAATATATAAATAAATAAAGTCGATTGCTTGTAATGCTACCAGTAAGCCATGCATACCTAGCAAACCATGTAGCACTCACAACACTGACGTTGCCATTACTTTTGGTGACCTTGATTTTGGGAAGTGGTCTACCTCTGTCTTTGGTCGCTAACTTAGCACTGTAACTGGATGAATGGAATGCTTTTTGTAATAAAACGTTAACAATGTCCTCCGTTTCCAATGTTTCCATTGTGCATTTAGGATCTTGCTATCGCAGATTTCACTTGCTCTGACTGCGTCTCTTTAGATTGAGCACTGCGGCAATGCAGACCGGGTTTGTTATCGACAGCGTTGCCAGATTGGGCAGATTTCCCGCCCAATGATAATTTTTCCAGCCTAACATGGTTAAAAGTAGCCCAATTTGGTGGGAAATCTGACCAATCTGGCAACACTGCTCAACAGCCAGGGATCCTGCTTATTGGTTCATAGCGCAGATGGATAGATTTTTGAGCGAATCAGACCCCTTAAGGTCCCACCCACTCAGAGGAGGATTTTCCTCCTCTCTCCCGGCCGCCAGTACTTTCGGGGAAATGAATGGATGTCAATGGAGACGGAGGGAGGACGTTCCTCCCTGAAGTAATTGTCAATAGGCGATAGGGGGTGCTAATGTCCCTTTACCCAGGGAAACAAACATTATACACTCACCGGCCACTTTATTAGGTACACCTGTCCAACTGCTCGTTAACGCAAATTTCTAATCAGCCAATCACATGGCAGCAACTCAATGCATTTAGGCATGTAGACATGGTCAGGACGATCTGCTGCAGTTCAAACCGAGCATCAGAATGGGGAAGAAAGGTGATTTAAGTGACTTTGAACGTGGCATGGTTGTTGGTGCCAGACGGGCTGGTCTGAGTATTTCAGAGACTGCTGATCTACTGGGATTTTCACGCACAACCATCTCTAGGGTTTACAGAGAATGGTCCGAAAATGAGAAAATATCCAGTGAGCGGCAGTTCTGTGGGCGCAAATGCCTTGTTGATGCTAGAGGTCAGAGGAGAATGGCCAGACTGGTTCGAGCTGATAGAAAGGCAACTGTAACTCAAATAACCACTCGTTACAACAGAGGTATGCAGAAGAGCATCTCTGAATGCACAACACGTCGAACCTTGAGGCGGATGGGCTACAGCAGCAGAAGACCACACCGGGTGCCACTCCTGTCAGCTAAGAACAGGAAACTGAGGCTACAATTCGCACAGGCTCACCAAAATTGGACAATCGAAGATTGGAAAAACGTTGCCTGGTCTGATGAGTCTCGATTTCTGCTGCGACATTCGGATGGTAGGGTCAGAATTTGGCGTCAACAACATGAAAGCATGGATCCATCCTGCCTTGTATCAACGGTTCAGGCTGGTGGTGGCGGTGTAATGGTGTGGGGGATATTTTCCTGGCACACTTTGGGCTTATTAGTACCAATTGAGCATCGTGTCAAAGCCACAGACTACCTGAGTATTGTTGCTGACCATGTCCATCCCTTTATGACCACAGTGTACCCATCTTCTGATGGCTACTTCCAGCAGGATAACGCGCCATGTCATAAAGCGCGAATCATCTCAGACTGGTTTCTTGAACATGACAATGAGTTCACTGTACTCAAATGGCCTCCACAGTCACCAGATCTCAATCCAATAGAGCACCTTTGGGATGTGGTGGAACGGGAGATTCGCATCATGGATGTGCAGCCGACAAATCTGCAGCAACTGCGTGATGCTATCATGTCAATATGGACCAAACTCTCTGAGGAATATTTCCAGTACCTTGTTGAATCTGTGCCACGAAGGATTAAGGCAGTTCTGAAGGCAAAAGGGGGTCCAACCCGGTACTAGCAAGGTGTACCTAATAAAGTGGCCGGTGAGTGTATATTCAAAGGCAATAAAGTAGTCATATTTAAGGGCATTAATTCATTACAATAGTCTGGGCAATCTACATTTTTTATTCTCAACAATGTTAAGGAGGATCTTCCTCCCTCTCCTCAACGGAGAAGCCTCCACTGATATATACTGTGTATATATATATATATATATATATATATATATATATATATATATGTCGACGGGGGACGGGGGGGGGGGGGGGGGGGGTCAGTAATGACACCGCGAATACGGACGTTTATCATCTTTTTTTAAAGCCCAGGTAAGCCCATGCATTAAGGCGCCACTGCCCAGACCTACGACCGACGGGGGGGGGGTCGCCGGGCAGAGGACGCAGCCGTTCCGCGGCGCTTACCTTCCTTGGTGGAAATCCGGTATAGACCCAGCTCCCAACCCAACTTTGTATATATATATATATATATATATATATATATAGACACACATATACATATATATATATATGTGTATTCACGATATAATATCCGCTACATTGCTCGGACCTATAAGACAAATAACATCAACCATGTGCTAAAAACCAACCCCACTCACCCGTCCACTTGTCCCTGCTGGTGGATAATACGGTGCGAATCGTCCCGGGTGATCCTGCCGTGGAACCACAGCTGGGCCACATGGATCACTGCTTGTTCAGCAAACACAGGAATCTCACTCAGCCACATGGTTTTTACATTGACCCCCATGGGGAAAGAGAGTGGAATCTTTCAAAGGTGTTTAATATATATGTATATATACCTGAGCTTAGCGAAGAGTGGTGGAGAGGACTGTGGCAGCCCAGCACGTTCAATCGTTGACTCCTCTTCTGAGACGGATGTGACACACACACACACACACACACACACACACACACACACACACACACACACACACACACACACACACACACACACACACACACACACACACACAGAAGCTGATGAGAATGGATACCCGGATGCACAGAAGAATGTCCAATATATTGTCTATTTTCAATCAATTTCAAGAAATTCCAAGTGATTGTTTTTGTTTTTGTAACCATTTAAGAAACCATTTAAGTTACCATTTAACCACTTAAAATCATTTAAGTAATACGACTCTAATCTAGATTCAAAGGCATGGAATTATGGGTAGCGATATTGTTTTAAATCTATCAATAAAAAAACCTAAATAATTCAATTATAATTCAATTATGCCCATAATT